>MCJB01032368.1:4793-65832 GCA_002018475.1 Nicotiana obtusifolia | reverse complement strand
GAAATGGAAATTGTCCATCCGGTGTTTCATGTGTCCATGTTGAGGAAATGTATCGGAGACCCTTCTCGGGTCGTCCCCATCCAAGACATACAGATTGCAGAGGATCTAACATACGAAGAGGTACCAGTGGCCATATTGGACCTACAAATCCGCAAACTAAGGACAAAAGATGTAGCTTCCGTTAAAGTGCTATGGAGGAACAGGAACGTGAAGGAGATGACATAGGAAGAGGAAGAGGAGATGAAAGCTAAATATCCATACCGGTTCCACAATGTAAATAATGATGATGCCGAAGAAACACATAATGCATTAAAAGGAGAAGCGTCCATGTGAGGTAAATAGAAACTTGGGATACTCTTCATTATTACCTTTCATTTAATGTTGGGATTCAGTGGCGTCCGAACGAAGTAAGTGGAACTCGAACCCCTCTACAACATTACCTTTCATTAGATGGCGGCCTATACTGGCCTCCATAGATCCCTACATTCGGGGACGAATGTTCCTAAGGGGGGGAGAGTGTTACAACCCGTAAATTCGTACATTAAAATACACCGTGAAATAGTTGACATATGAGGACCCAAGGACCCGAAAATTAGTTTGAAGTTAAGAAAAAGAACAAAGGGGCGCATAGCTAGATATGAGAACCGCAAAGCACAAATGCGGACTGCATATCCATCACCAAGATCGCAAAGTGAGACAGATTTCTGGGCTGGAGTTGTGTCAAATATGCGGCCAGAATGCGGACCGCATAATGCAAATGCGGACCGCAAATGTGACACCTTCCATCGCAGAACGGAACAGAGTTCTGGGCTAAATCTGTGCCTGAAATGCGACCAGAATGCGATCGCATTGTTGGAAATGCGAATCGCAAATCTGGCCCTTCTGCGTCGCATAATATGACAGAATTCAGGGTTGAGATTTGAGACCAGAATGCGAACCGCATACCCTGTTTGCGGTGGGTATGCGATCGCAAACCTGAAATTTGTCAGGTATGTATGCCACTTATTGCCAGGCCTATAAAAAGGGACCCAAACCCGTCCCTCCTTCATTTTTCTAAGTCCAAGCATAGTAGAAGGCCCAAAACGACCTCTCTCAAAGCCCCACACCTACTCAACCAATTTCCTCTCTGCCAAACTCAAAAAATTGAAGAAGAAAAGCAAGAAATTCAACTAGGAGGGAACCCTAGCTGAGTTTCCCCCTCCTAAAAACCCACACTGAAGGCAAAACCTAGAAATTGAGGAAACGAAGAAGAGGGCTGGATAATTCACATGCAAGGTAACTTACTACTTCCTTTCATGTAATTCTCCCTTGAACATTCATGATAGGTGGTTGCATGCCTATAAGAACTTATGGGAATATGACTAGAAGCCATGAAATCGAAATAAGTGGGGTTAAACGGAATGGGTCATGATTATTAGGGGTTGTAAATTGGTTGCATGTGCTGTAAATATGTTTGATAAGGGTTAGGGGAGGAAGGATGTAGAGAAGCACCACATGAATTTGAGGAGATTGTGGTTAATGATATCTATCACGCGTAGTGAGTAACGATTGAACTGTTCCTTAATTGTAGGCTAAGGAATTGTAACAAATTGCGTAGCTCGAGAACTGGCGCAGTAAGTACCAGGTATGTAAAACTATACCGTTCTTTCTTTTGCACGACTCCTATTGATTACAGTGCCACGAACGAGCCCCAAAGAATATTCTATTCTTAGAAGTTAGTGTCGCTTATATTATTTCCCTCTATGGAATGATTATTCTTGTTTCACGATATCAATGCTGATGGTAATCCTTGAGTCGCATTAAGCTCCTGTTAAAGAGGTATTCTTAACCATGTGTGAAAAAGGGTATGATAAATGTGTGTCACTAAAAAAAGGGTCTGGAATGTTTGTTTATAAATGAACTTGTAATGTCTTATATATATGTGTGATTGAATCTGTTGACCGCGCCTATTGAAGACCGGGTATGTTGTGACCGCGCCTAGCACGGCCGGGTAAGATATGATATGATGATGACGAGCCCACAGAGCCATATGATGATAAAGAGCCCACAGAGGCATATGATGATGATGAGCCCATGGAAGCGTATGTGAATGTATGAGGTAACGTTTATGTAATCGGTTACGGTAACAATAAATGTATATAAAAATGACAAGCCCACAGAGGCAACAGTATAAGACGATAATAGTGGTAATAAACATGTATATGATAATGTTATAAAGGTTATATGTTTCTATCCTGATGCTTATATCATTGCTCTTATATTGTGTTTCCTATCTTACATACTTAGTGCATTATCCGTACTGACGTCCTTTATTCGTGGACGCTGCATGTCGTGCTACAGGCCCCAATAGATTGATAGACGGAGCTCCCCCACCGCAGTAGGCTATCAGATCAGCAGATATTAGCAAGATTCATCTTCCGGACTTGCTACAGCCTTGGTATGCACCTTGTGTAGATATGTTGGGCATGTTGGGTCCCTGTTCCGACGTAGGTTGTATGATGTCTGTTCTTGTAGAGGCTCATTAGACAAATGTTTATGTATGTATGTATAGACCGGTGTTGGGTTGACTCATGTACGGTTGTATTTCCTCGTCGGCATGTGTAATATGTTATATAGTTTTGCATTGTAGCCCGTTGGCACACTATGTATATAAGCACGTTTATGTCATGGTACGATATTTCTGCCTAGTGTGATGTTATTCGAAACTGCATGTGCATGACAGACTTTGTAGATAGAAAAGAAAGTAAGATAGCAGTTATGAGGGGTACGCCGGTGCTCTGCAAGCAGGGTCCGGTGCCCTGTCGCGGCCCTCCGGTTGGGTCGTGACAACAGATCACAAGCGTTGCAATATATCTTTAGTCAGAAGGAGTTGAATTTGAGACAATGACGTTTGCTCGAATTACTGAAAGACTACGACGTTGAGATATTGTTTCATCCCGGTAAAGTCAATGTCGTAGCAGACGCTCTTAGCTGTAAGTCAATGGAAAGTCTAGTACACATTGTAGCAGGTAAATGGGGTTTAACTAAAGAGCTTCATCAGCTAGCCAGTATGAGAATCAAATTATTAGACTTTGAGGACGGAGGTGTTATTGTACATAATACATTAGAATCATCTCTGGTAGCCGAGGTGAAGCACGGCAATATGAAGATCCCACCTTGATACAATTGAGAGAGGGCGTTCAGCAGGATAGAATTTCAGCTTTTGAGATCAGAGGGGATGGAACACTGAGATACCAGAATCGATTTTCTACGCCTAATGTGGCAGGATTCCGAGAGAAGATTATGAAGCAAATTTTCATCAATTCCGATATTCTATGCATCCCGGTTCAACAAAGATGTATCATGATATCAAAGAGCAGTATTGGTGAGATAGCATGAAGAAGTCTATTGCAGAATTTGTAGCCCAGTGTCCCAATTGTCAACAGGTAAAGATAGAACATCAGAAACCCGATGGATTGCTCCAGAATATTGAAATTCCAACCTGGAAATGGGAGGTGATTAATATGGACTTCATTATTGGATTACCACGCTCTTATCATAAGTTTGACTCCGTCTGGGTGATAGTTGACCGACTCACAAAATGTGCCCATTTTCTGCCAGTTAAGACGATCTACACAGCTGAAGACTATGCGAAGCTGTATATTAAGGAGATTGTTAGACTTCATGGTGTGTCATTGTCTATTATATCAGACCGAGGAGCTCCATTTACGACTAACTTTTGGAGGTCTTTTCAGAAGGGCTTGGGCACATAGGTGAATCTCAGCACAGCTTTTCATCCACAGACTGACGGACAGGCTGAACGTACTATTCATACACTGGAAGACATGCTGCGAGCATGTGTTCTAGATTTTAAGCGAAGTTGGGATGACCACCTTCCACTCATAGAATTTTCCTACAATAATTGCTACCACTCTACTATTAAGATGGCCCCATACGAGGCACTATACGGGAGGAGATGTAGATCACCAGTTGGATGGTTCGAAGTCGGTGAAACTGAGTTATATGGGCCAGATTTGATCCACCAAGCCATCGAGAAGGTAAAGATGATACAGGACCGATTGAAGACAGCATGAAGTAGGCAAAAGTCTTACTCTGATGTCCGACGTCGTGATCTGGAGTTCGAGGTTGGTGATTGGGTGTTCTTGAGGGTCTCACCAATGAAAGGTGTCATGCGTTTTGAGAAGAAAGGTAAGCTGAGTCCAAGGTATATCGGTCCACATAAAATCATTCGACGAGTTGGACGTGTGGCTTATGAGTTAGGATTGCCATCCGAATTGGAATTTGTCCATCTGGTATTCCACGTATCTAAGTTAAGGAAATGTATCGGGGATCCTTCTCGGGTCGTCCCCATCAAAGATGTGCAGGTTACAGAGGATCTAACATATGAAGAAGTGCTAGTAGTTATATTAGACTAACAAGTCTGTAAGCTAAGAACAAAGGATGTAGCTTCCGTTAAGGTATTGTGGAGGAACAAACGTACGGAGGAAATGACATGGGAAGTAGGTGAGGAGATGAAGTCTAAATACCCGTACCTATTCCAGAATGGAGAGAATGAGGGTGCCGAAGGAACGCAAGACGCATTAGAAGAATGAACGTCTCTATGAGGTAAGCGATAAAATTGAGAATACTCTTTCTTAATGCAAAATGATAATATGCTGATAATATACATGTCCATAAGTTGCGAACTCTTGTAGGACCGTACGTTAAGTGAAATTCCTATAAACCTTTACATTCGAGGACGAATGTTCCTAAGGGGGGAGAGTGTTACAACCCGTAAACTCGTACGTTAGACTGCGTCATAAGATAGTCTACGTATAAGGGCCTAAGAACCGGAAAAGAGTCCGAAAAGCCACGAAATGAGCAAAGGGCTTCGTAGAGCTAGATATGCTACCACAAAACTCACATGCGGGCCGCATATCTAACACGAAGACTGTGGACCAAGATAGATTTCTAGACAAAGATCAATACCAGAAATGTAGACATAAATGCGGTCGCATTTCTAAAATGTGAACCGCTGATACGCTCAAATTACACCTTACTAGAAAGTGTAAGCGGTTGGTGTCAAATATAATAACCCAAAAAGGTTGGGGTCGAATCCCACAGGAAATAGGTGTGAAACGTTTATCTAATTAGTGTAATACTCAACTAAGTCGTAATTCTATCACGTAATTGTAATAAAAAGGTGTATTGAATTTGAGTGTAAACAAAAACTGATTGCAATATTGTGAATGTAAATAATATGAATTAAAGAAATCAAGGTTGTGTTCCCCTTAATGTAGTATAATGCTATTGATATTAATATTGTATAGTTCCAGCGGACAACTTTCTTGATATGCAATTGATACCTAATTTACTACCCAATATTTTCCAATAATCGGATAATGTATCCTCTTTATGATTTTCCCAAATACAAAAGAGTTGTGATTAAGAACAATCAATTAATGCCAAATTAAAACCCACTTATTCCTAAGCGATTTTATTAAACAAGGTTTAAAGCCTTGACTCTTTGTTATTTACTTCTACCAAATTCTATCCCACTTTCCCAAGCTAAGATAGAATAAATTGGCGTTCGTTAATGTTTGCAATCACTAACAATTGTTTGAAGAATAAGAAGTAAATAAATATCAATCTTCCATTAAAATCATATTCAATATCAAAATCTCAATAACATTGTACCCATCCAGGGTTCATAACCATAGCGTTTAGACTTAGCTACTCATGCTGAAAATTGAATAAGAAAGAATAGTAATTGTCATCATCTTACAAAATAGAAGGTAATTGATCCAAAAGCTTCCAAGAATTCAAACTAGTTTAATTCCCGTACTTTGTACTCTCAATTCTGACAAGATATCCTCCACAAAAGCCTATTAAACCTATTTATAAAGGCCCAAAACCCGACTGTCGCAAAATAGAAATGTGGACCGCAAATCTTCCTCGACTGTCGCATATGTGACCCAAGAGTTTTGCCTTCATCACATTATGGTTTTACAGTCCGCATGTTGATTATGCGATCGCGAAATGCGACCGCATTCTTCACCCTGATTTTCACCCAGAAACTCTGCTTGCGTTTGCGGTTTCACAGTGCAAGTTTGCAGTTCCCATTCTTGTTTTGCGGTCGCATATGCAACCGCATTCTCGACATGAAGAAGTGCCTAGAGTTCTGTCCTTGTTTGCAATTTGCTTGTGAACTATGCGGTCTGCATATGCTGTTCGCGACCGCATACTCCCATCTGCGATGCTGTTGAATTCTTTTCTTGTCTTCAGTTGGCTTTTTGAGCTCTTTTCTGTGCTTTTGGGTCCTTACACTCGATGTACTGCAAATACACTAAAATTACATAAGTATTGGTAGAATTTGCACGTAAAACAAGTTAAACTCTAAGCAAGTAGTATCAAAATATGCTGAAATTACCCGACACATCAACACCCCCAACTTAAACTCTTGCTTGTCCTCAAGCAACTAAAGCGATACTATCCTATTCTAGACTCTACTTATCAAACATGAAACAATACTGACTATGGACGGTGTTTGTTATTAGTCTCTCAAGTATATCTCTTTGAATACTTTACCCTCCCTGAATCATCAGTATATTCAAGGACAACTAATCAGCTTGTGAGCTTTGAGCCTCAACAAAGTAACTAAAGGCTAGCTTCAGCTGAATGCACTTATGCTTTACTCAAAACTCAACTTTCTATCAACCTAGCAGTTTATGTGCCCTCACTGGAAAGAAAGTCCCACTCTCACAATATTTATCATAACAATACAAAGGGACTAAAGTGCAAATACACTCACTCTCAGAACAAAATTTCAAGTGTCACCACATGCCATACCATAGGCTTGCCCTTATTTTAGTTCATCACCTACTTCTAAAAACACTCGGTTGGAGATCACATAAGGACTTTGTAAGCTTGTAATGTAGGTTTAAGGAAGGGTAGGATAAAGATTTAGATATGAGTGACTACATCCTCCTTGAACACTAATTACATTTTTCTTTCTTTTAACATTTTGCTTCTTTTCAGTCCCATAGCCTCAATGGCGTTTAGTTCCCAAAGTGGACCCGCTTTAAATACCTCTCTAATTTCCTTCAGAGCTCCATTATTGTAAATACATGTATAACTATTGTCTTTTTCTTTTCTTTTTCTGTTCTCTCTCTCTCTTTTTTTCTTTTTTCTTTGGAGCTTTCATAAATTTACATTAGCACTTTGAGGTATAAGCTCTCACCCTCACTGCATAACCTTATCCATTACCCTTTTGACCCACACCCCCAACCTAGGCTTTTAGCTTCGTTCTCAATGTTCAAGGAGGAACGGGTTCAAAAGAGATAATTATTTTACGAACGGGAAAGGATTGTAATGAGGAGGCCAAGGAAAAGGCTAAAAGGCTCAAAATAGGGTACTAGTGATATTATGTATACACAGGTAGGCTGAAAAGGCTAAAGATGTTTCATAAATAAACAAAGAATGCCTAAGATCCTCTCTCCAACTCAGTGTAATTATAATAAGCATCGAAAGACCAACCGGGCAAGTTCTAGATGGCAAAAGCAAACACAAGAATAATTTAAACAAAGAGCTCACACACTTGGCACACAAACTGTTCGGTTAACATAGTTCACAGCTTTATAGTTAACATTTGGCTACTCGACTCATGTATAAATACATTACTATAGGTGGACCTAGAGTTATAGAATGAGCCTCAAGTTCACACAGTTGATTTGTTAAAAAGGATATAATCTACACACATATTCACATACTTGATACTAACAATTTCACCATCCCGGTCAATATATCTCACTTTAATAAACCCGGTTCTACTATTACACCCTTGAAAAAGAACCCGGCAAAGAAAAAATAAGGGGATTTTATTGGCAAACTGTACTTTACTATCTATTTACTACAACAGCATATATACAGAAATCATTAATCATTAATACATATTATACAGTTACCAATGTCACGAAACATACCAGAAAATAGAAAATGGATCAAATATACATATAAGGCCACCACCACAACCTAAATAATGCATTGTCCCTAATGCATAAGAAAAGAAGTAGAGTGCAAGGGGCTCCCTGGGGTGCATTCGCGCGAAGTGATTTAGTAGCCTATGAATCCTTTGAAGCTACAGGAGGGCTGTGGGACTGAAAAGGAGCAGGTGGTGGGGCTGCTGAGCTGCTAGGTTCGCCCACTGGTGGCTGTGTGGCCGATAAGTCTGCAAGGGCGGCCACATTCGCTAGCGAGTGCTGTACGGCCCGCTCAATGTCTGCGTGCTCCTCTTCCTCCATTGTTGGCGCAGCAATCACTTTGCCCTTCTCCTTAGGGTCATCACCCTCATCGGATCATGAACTGGTATCCTCTGTCTCCTCCCCTTCTAACTCTGATAACTGTCCTGATGTCTCGCCATCAGTAACATTCACCGGTACCGGAGGAACTGGAGGATGAGGCAGTTTGGCAGACGAAGGTGCAATGTCTGCCATTAGAGCCGTGAAGTCCAGGCCTAAGTCTAGTGCAGCAATGTCAGCACCTTTGTCACCCTCATTGGGGAGGAGAGATGCTATGTCGAACTCCAAATTTTGCATTTTCTGGACTTCGGTCTTAATCAATTTCACTTCCTCCCTCAGCTGAGGTAATCCTCTAACCTCACCTCTCTCTATTTGTTCAACCCTAGACTCAAGTTTGTGCAAACGATCCCCAAACAATGTTTGTTGCTGTTGGAGAGCGGTCACTGACGTTTGAATTGGATTCAGGGCTTGTTTGATCAGGTGAGGCAGGGTTTTCAAGAGTTGGTCCACTTTGACATTGGCGTGTTGTGCAATTAGACCAAGTCTTGAAACGGCTGGCATTGTTGAAGAAGGTGGACTCGTGGTGGATTGGGGTGCAAGTTCTGCAGCAGCAGTGGAGGCTTCTGGATCTTTGGGAGATGGGAGAGTTTGGGAGTCAATGTCCTGAAGTGGGGTCTCTGTTGGGGCAGCAGAGTCACTGATACGAGTGATGTCTATATCCGTCGTTGACTTTCTGAGTTTGTCAGCTTGTGGCAAGAAAGGCACATTCATCGCTTGGCAAAGGGTTGTGATCAAACTCGGAAAAGGAAGTGATGTGGCATGCTGTGTTGCCTGGATGCTAATCTCGTAGAAGATGAGACTCCCCACATCAATTTTTATACCGGCCATGATGCACGCAATGAGAAGTGCTTTCTCAATGCTTATATCTGTTTCGTTTCTGGACGGTATTAAATGGGAGGTGACGAAGTTCAGCCAAAATTTTCCCTCCCTTGTGAGGTCCTCTTTGTATATCTTCTTTCCAGGGTGTTTCCAAGCAGGAGTCCCCTTGGCAATCATGGACGCTATCCACCCTCGTTCATTTTCTCTATTGGAGTACTTGGCATCGTACTTGGCTGTGCCTGATTGCCAATCGGGGAAGCAGAGTTCATTAATATGCTCACTGTCGCAAAACACCCTCTTTCCCCAAACCTATACGATGCCCGTGAATATTCTATTGCGTCTTTGGTACCCCGTTCTTGAAGCTCCGTAGGATGCATAGAATTCCCGGACCATTGACGCATTGTACTCTTTAGAATCCATAGTGAAATACTCCCAATTTCTTGTTTTGATGTTGTCGAGAATATGAGGGTACTAGTCCTGTAATCCATTAAAACTTAACTTTTTCTCCCCCAAGATTTTCCATTTAGTTAGGCCCTCCCTGAACAATGTTCTGGAGCCTTCGACCCCGAATCGAAGCTGAAGGTCATCTCCACGCTTCCTTATGGCCTCAGCCACTAGATCAACTTCGAGCAAGCGGTTCTCCTCATCAGACTGGGAGGTGCTCGGCAAATTTGGTTCCATTCTTCCACGTTTGAGCTGTGCCATGTTAGGACCAGATGATGGCCTTTTCTTTGCGGAATGCTTTTGAGGTGCCATACCTGCATGAAGGTAAGATGTAAGCGACATTTTCATCAGTAGAGAAAAGAAAACAAGAAGAATCAACATATTGGTAACTGAATGCGACGTGGTTTGCGGTCGCATAACCACTATGCGAACCGCAAACTCGTTGCATTCTTGATGTGCAGAGCTAGATTCGACTTAGCGGTGGGATATGCGATCGCGTATCCACTATGCGAATTGTATAGCCATTGCAGAGTGTTCATGTTCACAGGCGTGTTAGCTTTACACAAATGCGATAACATATCCACCGCAAAGTGAGATATGCGATCGCAAACTTACCAAGGAAATTGCTGGTGTTAATCAAAATGTTCTGACCCTGTTTGCTGAGCCTTTGCGGTCCGCATAATCGTTATCCGATCTCAAAGACACCGCATTAGTCATCTTCCTCAGATATCTAGGGTCGAGGGATGCGGTCAAATTGCGTTTCACATTTTGATTTTGTGGACCGCAAATACCTTTGGATTCACAAGTATGTTCATCTCCCAAGAATTACAACCCTAGATTCCTGTATTCATCCACCACAATGCTCAAACAACTGCAATGAACCACCAACCCTAACTTGCATAATGAAAATTAAAGACATAGCAAAGGTAGTGGTTTAGTGGATCAGCACACATACCTAGGAAGAAGATTTAAGGGATTATGACAATTTTTAATCAGCACTTCGATGTTTGGTAAGCTTGAAACTCAACTTTTCGCCGATATTGTCTATCGTTGTTCGTTCTCTATTTTTTTTCCCTTTTTTTTAATACTATATTGAAGGGTTTAAAAGATGAGGGAATGCGGACACGTACCTGTCAGTATGCGATGACTATGTCATCGCATAGTTTAAACGCGGATCACAAATTAGGCTACCTCACCGCATTTATGTCCTTGTTTTGAGCCAAACTGTCTATCTCTGTTTGCGATGAGAATGCAGACCGCATAATGTAAATGCGATCCGCGAAATGCAGTACACCTTCGTAGTTCTGACAGCCATGTTTGTTCAACTTTCTGCTTCAGTTTGCGAAGAAAATGCGGACAGCATAATGCCAATGCGATCCGCAAAATTCAGTACAGCTTCGCATTTCTGACAGACATTTTGATCCGACTTTCTCCTTCAGTTTGTGACACAAATGCGGCTCACATATTGATAAGGCGATCGCATTTGTATAGCCTTTGTCACACCATTGTGTTTCTTCAGTTGCTAGACTTCTTCTCAGTTTTGTGTCCTATTTTTCAAACTCCAGCATTCTAAAACATCCTTCAAATAGCCCTAAGTAAAACTATCATATTAGAAACTTAATTAAAGGTACAACAACAAGCAAAGGTAAACGTTACCACACATGGGTTGCCTCCCATGAAGCGCTTGATTTAACGTCGCGGCACAACGAAGTTGAGACGCCTCCGAATTCATTCCATTGTTGGGCATGGACCATCGTTTAGAGCCAGCTGCTCTACCAAATGCTTCCCTCCGTCTGCTCCCAAGTAATGCTTAATTCTTTGTCCATTCACCTTGAAGGTTCGGAGCCCATCCTCCGATGCTAGTTCGACAGTTCCAAAGGGAGAGACATCGACAACTTTGAAAGGGCCTGACCATTTAGACTTTAGCTTCCCTGGAAATAATTTTAGTCTCGAGTTGAAGAGCAATACCAGATCCCCTGCCTTGAATTCTCTTTTTAAGATCTTTTTGTCATGGACGAATTTCATTCTTTCTTTATATACGGCTGCACTTTCATATGCATGGAGACGGAACTCCTCCATTTCATTCAATTGTGCTAGCCTCAGAGCTCCAGCCTCTGCCCAGTCCATGTTTAATCTTTTTAAGGCCCATATAGCCTTATGCTCAAGTTCCACAGGTAAATGGCAAGCTTTACCAAAAACTAGCCGATAGGGCGATGTACCAATGGGGGTTTTGTACGCTGTGTTGTATGCCCATAGAGCATCATCTAATTTCTTCGACCAGTCGGTCCTGTTTGCATTCACTGTTTTTGCTAGTATGCTCTTTATTTCCCTGTTAGATACCTCCCTTTGACCGCTCGACTGTGGGTGATAGGTTGTAGCAAACCTATGCTTGACACGGTACTTGTCAAGAAGAACTTTAAAGGCTTTGTTGCAGAAATGCGAACCCCCATCACTGAGAATGGCTCTTGGGGTGCCAAACCGGGTGAAAATATTCTTCTTCAGAAACGCGGTAACACTCTGAGCCTCATTGTTAGGTAAAGCAATGGCTTCTACCCATTTGGACACGTAGTCCACAGCCCCTAAGATATATATCAGCCCACATGAGCTTATAAAAGGGCCCATGAAGTCAATACCCCAGACGTTGAATAGTTCGATTTCCATCTTAAAGTTCATAATCATCTCATGCCTCCTAGAAATTGGGCCCTGCCTTTGGCGTTGGTCACAAGACTTGACCAACTAATTAGCATCTTGATAAATGGTAGGCCAGTAATAACCACATTCCAAGATCTTTGCCGCCATTCTATTCCCCCCATGATGACCCCCAACCGGTGAGTCATGACAAGCTTTCAGAATGTGTAGCATCTCTTCCTCAGGCACGCATCTCCTGATGATGTTGTCCGCATAGACACGGAACAAGAAGGGTTCTTCCCAATAATAGTTTCGACAATCCCTCAAGAACTTCTTCTTTTGGTAAGATTCCAACACTTCCCGAATAAGATCGATGACTATGTAGTTAGCGATGTCTGCATACCACGGTGCAAAGGAATTGGATAACGCCAGTATTTGTTCATCTGGAAATGCGTCATTGATTTCCAGCTCTCCTTTTTGTCTCCCCGATTCTTCAATTCTGGACAAGTGATCTGCCACTTAGTTTTGTGTTCCCTTTCGATCCATCACTTCAAAATCGAACTCTTGCAGCAGTAAAACCCATCGGATTAGTTGCGGATTTGCATCTTTCTTCGCCATCAGATAACGGAGAGCTGCATGATCGGTGTACATAATTACTTTGGAACCCAGCAGATATGCACGGAACTTCTCGAAAGCATAAACAATGGCCAATAGTTCTTGCTCAGTTACGGTGTAATTCATCTGCGCCTTATTAAGTGTTTTGCTAGCATAGTATATTGGATGAAGAACTTTATTGTGTCTTTGTCCCAGCATCACTCCAATAGCTACACCAATGGCGCCACACATAAGTTCAAAAGGAAGCGACCAATCAGGTGTGACAATAATGGGTGTCGTGGTGAGCTTTGTCTTTAGTTCCTCAAAAGCTTTGAGGCATTTCTCATCAAAAACGAACTTGGCATCCTTCTCAAGGAGTTTACACATGGGATTTGCAATCTTTGAGAAGTCCTTAATGAAGCGCCTGTAGAATCCGACATGCCCCAAAAAACTACGAACACCTTTGACGGACGTGGGTGGAGGAAGCTTAGAGATGATTTCTATTTTAGCTTTGTCTACCTGAATGCCACATCTTGATATTTTATGTCCCAGAACGATACCTTCATCCACCATGAAGTGGCACTTTTCCCAATTTAGCACAAGTTTTGTCTCTTCACATCGCTCGAGTACTTGTTTGAGATTACTCAGACACTGCTCAAACGTCTCACCTACTACCGAAAAATCATCCATAAATACCTCAAGGAAGTCCTCTACCATATCGGAGAAGATAGACATCATGCATCTATGGAAGGTAGCTGGAGCGTTGCATAGGCCGAATGGCATCTGGCTAAAAGAGAATGTGCCATATGGGCATGTGAATGTTGTCTTTTCCTGGTCCTCCAAAGTGATATTGATCTGATTATAACCGGAGTATCCATCAAGGAAACAATAGAAGGACTTTCCCGCTAGCCGATCAAGCATTTGGTCAATAAAAAGCATAGGGAAATGGTCCTTGCATGTGGCACTATTTAGTTTCCTGTAGTCCATGTACACTCTCCATCCGGTTACGGTTCTCATTAGGATAAGCTCATTCTTCTCTTTTTTGATCACAGTCATGCCTCCCTTCTTTGGCACGCATTGCACTGGGCTCACCCATGAACTATCAGCAATTGGGTAGACTAACCCAGCGTCCAGCCATTTGATCATCTCTTTCTTTACCACTTCCTGCATTGACGGATTCAACCGTCGTTGATGTTCCACACTCGGTTTTGTCCCACTTTCTAATTGAATCTTATGCTCACAAATTCCAGCAGGGATCCTCCGAATGTCCCCAATTGTCCAACCAATGGCTTGTCTATGCTCCCTCAAAACTTTCAGCAACTATTCCACCTGCACATCATTCAACAAGGAAGAAACAATTACGGGTAAAGTATTATTTAAGCCAAGAAATGTATACCTCAAATGCGGAGGGAGTGGTTTGAACTCGAGTTGCGGTGGCTCAATAATTGACGGCTTTGCAGGAGGTTTAGCTCTATTCTCCAAATCAAGGGAAAGCTTTGGTGGAGTATACGAGTAAGAACCACGCCCCTCTAATGCATTCACTGACTCCATAAAGCCATCCATATCATCACCATCGAAGTTTACCAATATAGCTGCCAATGCTTCACCTAGGTAGTGCTCTTCCATCTTCATCTCAACAGCACCATCTACTTCATCAACAATACCAATCACTGAAATGCTCTCGTATTTGTTTGGCAGCGTCATACCCTTGCTACTTGGAGTGTAACTTCTTCGTTGTTCACTCGGAATTTAATTTCATTACGTTCCGAATCCATAAGGGCTCTTCCAGTAGCTAAAAATGGTCTCCGCAATATGATAGGGATTTCCTTGTCCACAGCGCAGTCAAGAATTACAAAATCAGCTGGTATATGAAATTTCTCAACTTTCACAATCACATCATCAACAATACCAACTGGTCTCTTGATTGAACGGTCAGCCATTTGCAACCTCATGCTCGTCGGCCTTGGCATTCCTAATCCCGCTTGTTTGTAGATGGCAAGCGGCATTAAATTTATGCTGGCCCCATTGTCACAAAGTGCATTTGCAAAATTGCGCACTCCAATAGTGCACGGAATAGTAAATGCGCCCGGGTCCTCTTTCTTCTCAATAGGATTTGTAGCAATAATAGAGCTAACCCGGTGAGTCATATTCACCACCTCATTCTTGGTGGTTCTCTTCTTTGTGATCAAATCTTTTAGATACTTAGCGAAATCGGGCATTTCCTGAAAAGCCTCCAAGAACGGTATATTCACAGATAATTGTTTGAGAATATCATAGAATTTCTCGAACTTGCTATCATCAACTCTTCTTGCAAGTCTCTGAGGGAAAGGAGGAGAGGGTCTAGGAATCGACGGAAGAATGTTTGATGTTTCATCTGCCTTTTCCTTCATCCCTTCTCGTGTCTCATCTCGGATTTGCACAACCTCTGGAGTTTTCTTTACCTCAGCAACATTGGGCTCTTCAACCTCGACTCCTTTTTAAGTTCTTCCACATCAACTGCTTGCTCATTCTTTCCTTGCAGTCTTTTCCCACTCCTGGTAGCGATAGCCATGATATGGGAAGTTGGGCCACTCCCACTTCCCTTTGGATTTACAATAGTATCACTAGGGAGTGTTCCCTTCTGTTGTGGATATTTCTCACGAGAAAGATCTCTCATTTGCAATTCCATTTTTTGAATCGCCGCAATGTGAGAGCCAACCAACTCAGTTATGTTCTTCATAGAATTATCAGACTTTTCTTGGTTTTGTTGTATCCTTTCAAGCATGCTATCCAATTTAGACTCACTAGAGGATCCTTGATTCGAATACTGACCCTTTGGAGGAACATAAGGGTTGGAACTTCGATTTGAAAAATTGTTGTTACTGTTCTAGTTTCCTTGGTTAGAGCCACTTTGGTCGTTTCGCCGTTGATGGTGACCTTGCCCTTGTGGCTTTGGTCTCCATTGATTTTGAGAGCCTTGACCTTAGTAATGCTGCATTTGGTACCCTCCTTGAGAATTGTTAACATAATTTGCCTCTTCATAATCATCATTTTGTATCGGCTGTACATTCTCAACCACATTCACTTTCTTCTTCTGATTTTCTGTGAAAAGCTTTGTCAACACATTGACATTTGTGGCAAGTTCTGCAATCACTTGGTCTCGTTCTTGATTTTCCTTGATCAAGTTGTTCATAGAAGGAGAGCCAATTGCAATTCCGCTTGTGGAATCCTCAGAATGCCAAGCTTGGTTGTGTTTTGTCATTTTATCTAAGATTTGAGTCACCCTAGCGAAGGTTTTGTCCATAAAAGATCCAGCAGCTGCATTCTTCGCCATTGATTGGTTCATAGGATCCAAACCCATGTAAAATTTTTCCAACAAGATGGAATCTGGAAAACCATGGTTTGGAGACCTCACAAAGTATAATTTGAAGCGATCTCACGCTTCATGTAACTGTTCGCCAGGTAGTTGCTAAAAGAAGAAAATCTTGTCCCTGAGCTCGGATTTCTTGCTTTGTGGAAACCATTTTGATAAGAAAGCTCGGACAAGTTCATGCCATGAACGTATAGAATTTGGAGGAAGATTCTGGAGTCATTTCCTCGCATCCCCAGCTAGAGAATACTTAATGCATCTGAACCTCAAGGCATCGTCCGAGACATGATTCTGCTTATGCATCCCACAAACACCTAAGAAATTTCTGAGGTGCTGTATTGGATCATCATCAGTGGAATTTCTGAAAAATCCCTCAGCTTTCAACATCAAAATTAATCCATGTTCCACTTTGAAGGTAGCAGCACCAATAGCAGGAGGTACAATCGCGTTTGTATCCTCAATATACTCCTCAATGTCTGCAAATGGATTTCCTTCCTCCTGTATCTTCACATCATCTTTATGGTCTGAATATCTCCCTGTCTACACCAAACACAACAAACAATGCATAATAGAGTAGAATTAGACGTAAAGTAAAGTATACACTAATTACTAATTTCAGAACCGTATTCCCCGGCAACGGCGCCAAAATTGGATACACTCAAATTACACCTTACTAGAAAGTGTAAGCGGTCGGTGTCAAATATAATAACCCAACAAGGTTGGGGTCGAATCCCACAGGGAATAGGTGTGAAACGTTTATCTAATTAGTGTAATACTTAACTAAGTCGTAATTCTATCAAGTAATTGTAATAAAACGGTGTATTGAATTTAAGTGTAAACGAAAACTGATTGCAATATTGTGAATGTAAATAATATGAATTAAAGAAACCAAGGTTGTGTTCCCCTTAATGTAGTATAATGCTATTGATATTAATATTGTATAGTTCCAACAGACAACTTTCTTGATATGCAATTGATACCTAATTTACTACCAAATATTTTCCAATAATTTGATAATGTATCCTCTTTATGATTTTCCCAAATACAAAAGAGTTGTGATTAAGAACAATCAATTAATGCCAAATTAAAACCCACTTATTCCTAAGCGATTTTATTAAACAAGGTTTAAAGCCTTGACTATTTGTTATTTACTTCTACCAAATTCTATCCCACTTTCCCAAGCTAAGATAGAATAAATTGGCGTTCGTTAATGTTTGCAACCACTAACAATTGTTTGAAGAATAAGAATTAAATAAATATCAATCTTCCATTAAAATCATATTCAATATCAAAATCTCAATAACATTATACCCATCTAGGGTTCCCAACCTTAGCGTTTAGACTTAGCTACTCATGCTGAAAATTGAATAAGAAAGAATAGTAATTGTCATCATCTTACAAAATAGAAGGTAATTGATCCAAAAGCTTCCAAGAATTCAAACTAGTTTAATGCCCATACTTTGTACTCTCAATTCTGACAAGATATCCTCCATAAAACCCTATTAAACCTATTTATAAAGGTCCAAAACCCGAGGCGAGGTCTAGACTAATTTGCCCCTGGTGTTAATAATGCGGACCGCATTTCTGTCGCAAAATAGAAATTTGGACCGCAAATCTTCCTCGACTGTCGCATATGTGACCCAAGAGTTTTTCCTTCATCGCATTATGGTTTTGCGGTCCGCATGTCGATTATGCGATCGCGAAATGTGATCGCGAAATGCGATCGCATTCTTCACCTTGATTTTCACCCAGAAACTCTGCTTGCGTTAGCGTTTTCACAGTGCAAGTTTGTGGTTCGCATTCTTATTTTGCGGTCGCATATGCGACCGCATTCTCAACATGAAGAAGAGCCCAGATTTCTATCCTTGTTTGCGATTTGCTGGTGAACTATGCGGTCCGCATATGCTGTTCGCGACCGCATACTTCCATCTGCGATGCTGTTGAATTCTTTTCTTGTCTTCAGTTGGCTTTTTGAGCTCTTTTCCGTGCTTTTGGATCCTTACACTCGATGTACTGCAAATACACTAAAATTACATAAGTATCGGTAGAATTTGCACGTAAAATAAGTTATACTCTAAGCAAGTAGTATCAAAATGTGCCGAAATTACCCGGCACATCAACCGCATATTGCACTTAATGCATCGCGAACTGAAAAAGATTTCTGGGCAGAAATCTATGTCAGGAATACATTCAGTATGCAATCGCATACTTAGAATGCGAACCGCAAATCAGGTCTCCTATACCGCAGAATGAGACAGATTTTTGGGCTGAGTTTCGCATCCAAAATGCGAAGCACATGTTGGTTCTGAGACGTAAATACGGTCGCAGACATGTAGGCGTCAGACACGTGTGTCACTTATTTACTGACCTTTAAAAGGGGCTTAGACCAGCTAATTCACCATTTTTCTGAAACCCAAACCGAGTAGAACCCTTACAACCCTTCCCAAAGAATCCTACACAAGCCCTAATCAATTTCCCTCTCTTCCAAGTTATAAATTAGGGAAGGAAATCTGGATATGGAAGAATTAAGGGAAAAAGCCCTAGCTGATTTTCCTCCTTTTCAAGCCCTAATTGAGAGTGAAACCTAGAAGTTGAAGAACCTAGGAAGAGGGCTGAGTTATCCCACATGCAAGTTAAGTTACTACTCTCTTTCATGCATTCTTTCTCCTGGGAATTCTTGGAAACTCGTTTTATGCACATTGGAAGCGGTAGGTTTAAGTTAATCACTGAGAATGGACTGGGTTGTGGGTGTTTTGGGTTGCTATTGGGTTGCATGCCTTGCTACTATTGTTGTGGAGTTTTAGAGGAAGAAGGGTGTGGAGAAACACCATATAAATCTAGGGCTGTGGTTAGTTATAACTATGACGTTTAGAGGATAACGATAGAATCATTTCTTTCATTGTAGACTAAGGAAATTGTGACAGTGCGTAGCTTGAAATTGGCGCAAAGTATAAACCAGGTATGTGAGACCGTCCCATTCTTTCTTTTGCACGGCTCTAATTGAATACAATGCAATGAATGAGCCCCAAAGATACTCTATTCTTAGAAACTAGGAGTCCTTATATTGTTTCCCCTCTTATGGGAGGATTGATGTGTTGTTATTCCTTCGACCTTACGTCCCCATGAAAGTATGATTCATATGAGTCCTGCATGAATTATCTATTTTACTCCACTGAGCCGCGCTATAGTCGGCCGGGTACGGCACCTAGTGTGCAACCACATATCAGTTGGTATGATGATGATAAGGCCCACAGAGGCGTATGTATATGATGATGATAAGGCCCACAAAGGCGTATGTATATGATGATGATAAGGCCCACAGAGGCGTAAGTATATGATGAGCTTTAAAGGTTATATATATATATATATATATATATATATATATATATATATATATATGTATATGCATGTGCACATCAGGCATGTCATGATTCGTCGCCCTCAGAGGCATCCATACGGTACAGGTTGTGTGTTTCTTCTCAAGGTTGTTAAACTGGCTTAATTTTGTAAGTAATAGAGACTAGGTAGCATCACGATGCCTAAGGCGGGATTTTTGGGTCATGATAAGTTGGTATTAGAGCTCTATGTTCACAAGTTCTACGAGACACGAGCAAGTTTAGTATAGTCTTGCGGATTGGTACAGAGACGTGTGTACTTATCTTCGAGAGATTATGGAACTATTAGAAAAATTCCTCTTCTTTCATTCCTGTCGTGGGGATTTTTTTATTTCAAAGTTTGAGCCTTGTATCTGTATTATCTCACAGATGGTGAGGACACGCGCTACTGGATCAGCCGAGCATACAACTGCGCCCCATACTAGAGCCACGAGAGGCTAGGGCAAAGGATGAAGAGGGGCAGGTGTCGCAGATAGAGCACCTGCCAGAGCAGCAGTTGAGGAGCCACCAGTAGCTCCGGTTGGGGGAGAGGCATCGGAGGCTCCTGCTGTTACCATGCGGGATTGATATCCGTTGCACCGGCTACTTCACAGATTGGGGGACGACCTCAGACTCCTGTCGCTTGTACTCCAGAGCAACAGACTCATGTTGGTCATACTCCGGGTGTGGTGCCGGTACACCATGTTATTTCGATTCAGCCTGAGGTCAGGTCAGGGGCATTAGAGGAGGAACAAAAGAGGCTTGAAAGGTTCAAGAAGTATGCTCCACCTACTTTTAGTGGCACAACTATGGAGGATGCAGATGGTTGTCTAGAAAAGTGTCATTGTATTCTCTGTACCATAGGTATTGTAGAGGTGAAAAGAGTTGATTTTACTACATTTCAACTGCCGGAGCAGCATATCAGTGGTGGAAGGCCTATGAGAAGGGTAGGCCAGCTGATGCAGTACCTCTCACTTGGACTCAGTTTTCTGAGATGCTTTTGAGGGAGTTTGTACCCCAGACCCTCTGGGATGCATGGTGCACAAAGTTTGAGCAGCTGCATCCGGGCACCATGACGGTGTCGGAGTATTGCCATCCGGTTTGGTGAGTTATCCCGCCATGAACCTACTTTGCTTCCTATAGTCAGAGAGCAAGTTCGTAGATTTATCGAGGGGCTCAGTTATGGTCTTAGATTTAGCATGGCTCGAGAGTTGGAGACTAGTACTCCATTTCAGCAGGTTTTGGAGATTGCTAGGAGGTTAGAGCATATTTGGGGTGAGGAGAGGGAGGATAAGGAGGCCAAGAGGTATCGAGGTTCTGTAGGATTTAGTGGATTCTACTCTTCAGCTATGACCATCACGGCGGAGGCTCGGGCAGTTGGCCAGTTCAGTCCGCTCTTCAGACTACTCGTGGTGCTCCAGTTAGTCAGGGACCTCAGAATAATCATATGGGGCATTCATCATTTAGTGCACCACCTGCACAGGGTTCCTGCATCGGTTATTCCAGTTATGTGGCAAAGACTCAGTACCAGCAGCCATGCCCCTAGAGGGGTTGTTATGAGTGTGGCGATACTAGACACATCATGAGAGATTATCCTAGACTCCGGAGAGGTGGATTCCATCAGAGCACTCAGGCTATGGGCTCCATTCTAGTTACTACTCCAACCTACACAGCCAGCTAGGGGTGGAGAATAGGCGATTAGAGGGCACCCAAGAAAGGGAGGCCCGACCCATTGATATGCTTTCCATGGTAGGGCTGAGGCTACTGCACCAGATGGTGTCATTATAGGTATGGTTTAGATTTGTCATAGAGGAGCATCAGTCTTATATTGATTCGGTCCTGTTTATCGCAGTGAGTCCTCCTATTTTGCTTCATATATGGGTGTGTTTCATGATTCTTGTACTTTGCTTATGTGTTTACCTCTGTTAAGAGACTCTATAGTGGTAGCCCGTGTCTATCGTTACGGTTTGTTCCCTATTGAGAGCTATGTGAGTAGAATGAACTTTCTATTACTCATTACGATAGATTTTGATGTGATTTCTGGATGGTTTGGTTACAATTTGTGATTTAGGTCCCCTACCGGTGTGGGAAGTCCGTTATGTGTTGTGATATTGTTTTGTGGAAGGTTTCGGTAGGTGTGATGTGTATTTTACTTGTGATTCAGAGCTGAAGATGGGATCCTCATATTTTTTTGTGGATTAATATGTTTTTGACCGAGCTACGTGCCGCGGTGGAGTTATATTAGGACGAGATCCTTGCGATTAGATCATATGTTTTGATTGTCCCTTGTGGAATGGATCGTATTATGGTACAGATAGGGAGTTCTGCCTTTCGTACTTATTTGATAGTTCTCTCATGTGTTTCTCTTTCCATATTCGGTCATATTCGCGTGGTGCTTATTGCATTTAGCTTGCGATGTATGTGCTTAGGTGGCATTGGGTGTGACTTGTTGATTTGGGTGAGTGGTTATGAGATCTTCATATTTCTTGCATCGTTGCCAGCGTTGTGTAGGTTTGGGATAAGGTTTTACCTGATATGAGGTTATTTACCGATGCTAGATTTGATTATGGGCAGCTATTGTGGTCAGAAATGTTGTTATAGGCATATGGGCGATGTATTATGTCGGGTGGTCACACCTTGTGGGTGTATGCATGAGTTGTGGCAGCTGGTTGAGGTTGATACAGTGTGTTTATGTGGGAATCGAGTTTTTGGGAAATGATCGGATGATGAAAAATTTTGGTTCTATAGCTTAACGGTGTGGTTGGAAGGAATAATCTTTAGTAGAGATGGTGTTGTCGGGCTTATGTGGATTGGGATGACGTCAGATCACCCCCAAGTATATGTATGGTGAACTCATTCAGTGATTTCATGACTTCAAAACGGTTTTTGGCACGTTCAAGGATGAACGCTTGTTTAAGGGGGGGAGAATGTAACGACCCGACTGAACGTTTTGATAATAATGCCTGTTTAGTGACTTACGATCTCGAGTAGCTTTGAATTATGTATTATGACTTGCGTGTGTAGTCAGGTTCGATTTTCGGATGATTCGGGATTGATTTGGAAGAATAATTTTTGTTTTAGAAGCTTAAATGGTAAGAGTTGACCGGAATTTGACTTTTGTGTAGACGACTCTAGAATGGTACTTTGATGATTCCAATAGCTTCTTATGGTAATTTTTGACTTAGACGTATGTTCGGATTTGGATTTGGAGGTCCGTAGGTTGATTTAAGGCATTTTGGCGAAAGTTGAAAAGTTGAAGGTTTGGAAGGTTGAGAGGTTTGTCGGGGAGTTGATTTTGTTGATATCGGGTTCGGATTGTAATTTTGTGAGTTGCTATAGCTAAGTTGTGTCATTGCGGACTTGCATCCAAAATTTGAGCTCATTTGGAATTGGTTTAATATATTTCGACATTAGTTTTAGAAGTTGGAAGTTCAATAGTTTGTTAGACTTGAATCGATGTGCGATTCTTGGTTTTGATGTTGTTTGATGTGATATGAGGCTTCGAGCAGGTCCGCGTTATGTTATGGAACTTTTTGGAATGTTTGGATGGGGCTTCGGGGGCCTCGGGTATGTTTCGGATGGGCTACGGGACATTTCCTCCCATTTTGGATTGTTGTTCTGTCACCTAGTGTCTTCTTATTCGCATTCGTGTCTATTCCTCCGCATTCACGTAGAGTTATGGTGGAATTAGGCATTTTGTTCTTCGCGTTCGCGAAGCTGGGAAGGTTGTTAGCATCGTGTTCGCGAGCGATGTTACGCGATCGCGTATAAGAAACTGGAAAGGGTCATCAGGGGTTTTGCTCTCCGCGTTCTTTTTTTTTTTGGTAAATATGGTTTTTATTAATTAGCAAAATATACAAAAATGGAGGGGGACATGAACCTTACCTCCCCAAAAAAGTGCACGTACCTTGTCTTTCAAAGCGTTGACTAAAGGTACCTAGGTAGTGATAAGTGGTTAGATGATGTGTATGTTTGATCATCCACATTTGGTGATCAAATGTACCTAAGTGTGTAGGGCAAGTCAGACCTATAGTGATGTAATGACTATCTATCTTATAATATTGATAGATAGTCATATGTACAAAAGCAATGAGAACTAAATCTAGGTCGACTGTACAAAATACATATATTCCTAATACTACTGATTGAGTGAAAGGTAGATTTCTTGTCCCATTGAAAATACTTTTGGCAAAAGCTTGGAATTCTCTAAGGAGTATGTCATATGGCATGGAAGAGTGATGTTCCCCTTTGTTTTGACACAGTTGGAGATATTCAACAAAAGTGAGCCATTTAGTAAAAAGGTGGCAGTGGCATTCTCTGATGATCCGATTGAATGTGTCCTGCTGCTTGTGCAATCTGCTGCTGACTCTCTAGGTGCTGTTGTTCCTTTTATCTCTGAGCTTTGTGTTTCCTTTGTAAAGTTGCTGCCTTGGTTCCTGCTCTTCATGCTGTACTGCCGGTATTTGTTATTGACTCTGCTGTTTGTATTTCAGTTGTCGCTGTTGGGTTTATTGTTGATGTATCTGCTTGATGCTGTTTCTTCTGCTGTTTCATTGAGGGTGCTTCTATGTGCTGTGATGTAGCTGGTTGTTGTTGCTGATATAGACACTGCTGGAATTGGTGCTGATACTGTTTTGTTGTTTCCTCTGCTGCTAATGTTGTCGTTGTGACTGAGGGTGTTGGTTGCCAGTGTGGAATGCTTGGATTGTCTTTTTGTTGTTGCATTTGTGTTAAAGTGAATCCTGATGAGAATATGGCTTGATGATTGAATGTCAGTTTTGTTGTTGACTCTAGTGCTGACTGTCATGTTGTTTGCCCTGCTGCTGCCTTTGCTGATGATGTTGTTGCTGATATTCATGTTGCTCCTGGTATTGCAAAGTAATGTTGATCCATTTTTGATCCAATGATAAA
This sequence comes from Nicotiana obtusifolia, assembly GCA_002018475.1. Lineage (NCBI taxonomy): Eukaryota > Viridiplantae > Streptophyta > Magnoliopsida > Solanales > Solanaceae > Nicotiana > Nicotiana obtusifolia. Next base: position 41,377 of record MCJB01032368.1, on the reverse strand, counting down.
TATCTGGGATATTGGGATGTTTATGTTTGAAGATTGTGGTGATCCAGTGAGAAGTACTGAACCTATATGAACAGTTACATCCAAAGATGATTCTGCTGTTGCTGATGATGCCACTAATGTTGCCACTGTTATTGTTAAGATTGTTGTAGTTATTGTTGATGTTGGTACTATTGATGAAAGACTATTTCATTGTTTCCATAGTTTGCTGCTGCTTAGACCATTGTGATCTGCTGATGCTGCCTTTGCTTGAGTACTGTATTATGGCCTGACAATTCTTGCTGGAGTTTTTGCTGCTTCTACTACATTGATGACCACTGTTTCTGTTTCCATTACTTCTGTCACCCCTGTTGTTTCTTGCTTTACTGTTTGTCTATGGCAGTAGATAAATGAGTTGCTGGTGTTGGTGCTGCTGGCTCTGTTGTGCCATTGCTTTCTTGGTTTTTCCAGTGTTGCACTTCCCCATTCCTGCTAGAATCAGAGGGAGTGATTGCAGTTCATCAGTCCTGTAATCATCAGATGGGCTGCTAGTGAATCATTGATGTTTGATCTATGTTGCATGTCTAGAGAGTGTGCTTGTAGGTTTGAAAAGTTTAAGAGGATTGTTGGCAGTGTGCAGTGGGCTGCTAGTGCAAGTCTAGTGGCTTGCTGGTGCTGGTACTGTTAAGCTCTTGCTTTGCTGGTTATTCTGTGCTGTTGGAGCAGCTAGTGCTGATCTGTTCTTGCTTTGATAAAGGTGTTGTTTGCTTTTGCGATGTTGTTTCCAATATTCTTCTGCTGGGAGATAAGTTCCTACTGTTCTTGTATCATTTTAGGCCTTTGCTGCAGTGGTGCAAGCCTTGCCTTGACATGCTTTATGAAGCTGCTGCTAATGCCACCAGATTGCTGCTCAAGGTTACTCACTGATATACTGCTAACCTCATTGCTGCCTCTGTTGATTTTGGTCTCCTTTAGCTGCTCAGGATGACTCCTAGTGTCAGTGCTTCTACAAAATCTCTGCAATTGAGATTGCTGCAGTTGAGTATTTGTTCCTGCCATCCCTTCTCAGGTGTTGCTGGCTACATCTGACTGTTCAGGTTGGTGTTTTTGGCTGTTTATACTTCTTTAGAGTCCCTGTATAGCTGTCCAGAAGGTTGTATAGAGGTCATGAAGTTGCTGTAGGCCTATGTTCCTGTTTGTAATAACATCTCTGCTCTGTGTGGGGGGCATCTTCCTTGCTTTCGTCCAAACCTTGTCCTGCATCCCTGAGAGGTCCAGTACCCTGCACATGAGAACACAAGAGTTAGAGGTTAATGTGATCGAAATTCTACAGTTAAATCTGGTTTTCCTCCCTTCTTGTTTGCTCTGGAGTTCTTCAATGAGTTCATGTCCTGTTCTTAGTTGATGTAGTGTGCAGCTTGTCATTCTGCCAACTTCACTCTTATGTAAGGGCATTGTGTTTTATCTACATTGAGGATTTTCCTACCTACTGAGTCAAGTTGAATGGAATAATGACATTCAATTCTTCCAAAGTCAAGTGCATAGTTTGCAAGGTGATCTGCCAACTTGTTTCCTTCCCTATAGGTGTGTGATACTGTTACTGTGAGGAATTCTTTGAGTTGGAGGATTTCTTCTATTTGCTCTGCTATGCACCAGGGTGGTTTACAGATGCCATTGATGATGTTGTTTAGGAGCATGGAATCAATTTGTAGCCATATATTTAAGAAGCCTTGTGTGCTGCAAAATCTCAGTGCTTCAGTAATGGCTGTTGTTTCTGCTACTGTATTTGTTCCCTCTATGCATTCTGTGCCAAGTGCATATATTAGATCTCCTGTTTCATTTCTCACATAGAATCCTATTGAACTTCTTCCTGCGTTTCCTTTTGATGCTCCATTCGTGTTGATTTTTACCCATCCTGGCATAGGGAATTCCCAGTTGACTATTTTAAAACTTAGTCTTGGGGTGTAGTTTTCCAGCATGTGTAGGAGGTCTTGCCATTTGTGTGGGACATTGATTCCTGGCTTTCTGGTATTGACTAGTGCTTGCAGTGCTGTGGTTATTTGGTAGATTACTCAACCAGTTGTGATTATTTCTCCATGCTTGTAGCTATTTCTTCTTTTCCATAGTTCCCATACAATGCATGAGGGAAGTGCCTGCATCACTGGTTTTATTCTATTGACTGTTGCTCTCCGCGTTCGCGACGGAGATAAACGTGTTCTGGAAGATTGTTGGTGACTGTGAGTCGCATTCGCAACTGAGATCATGCATTTGCAAAGAGATTTTTGGCAGCTTATATTTTGTGCTTCGCGATCGGGTTGCGTGTTCCAAGATCGCGAGGAGGAACACCTGGGCAGACTTATATTTACTCTATTTCAAGGGCTTTTGTTATTTTATCGCTTTATGGGCTAGAAAGCTCGATTTTGGACGATTTTGGAGGGGATTTTCACGTGTTGGATTGGGGTAAGAGTTTTTGACTCGGATTTGGTTATATTCCATGATTCCATCTTTTTTTTAATCATTTAATTAGTGATTTGAATTGGAGAAATTGAGGATTTATGAAAAACATTATAAAATGTAAAATGATGATTTGAAGGCCAATGTGATGTCGGAATTAAATAATTTTGGTATAGTTGTATGCATATCGGAGTGGATGTTCGAATTTTGTGACTTATGTCGGGTTCTGAGGTGCAGGCCCATGGTTGACTTTTTGGTTTTCATTAAAAATCGAAGTTTTATTATCCGGAATTATTTCCTATGGTTTTTATTTATGATATTAAGTTATTTCTGCTAGATTCGAGCCGTCCGGAGGTTGTTTCACAGGAGAAGGTCATTTTAAAATATTGAATTAACTTCTTTGAGGTAAATATCTTGCCTAATTTTGTCTGGGAGAACTACTCCTTAGGATTTGGATTGATTGTGTTATTTGAATTGTGTGAAAGACATGTATGCAAGGTGGCGAGTGCGTACTCAGGCTTATATGTGGAAATTGACCGGTTTAGACACTTAGGCTTCTTTCATGTGTTTTATTTGAAATAGTTAGCGCAGGTTGTATCTATATTTGTCATGTTTACTCTCATATGCTTTATTTGAAGTTGTTAGCACATGTCATATACTTTACTTGTCAAGTTTACTCTTATATGCTTTATTTGAAGTTGTTACCTCTTTTATTGTAATATGACCTCCTTTATTATTGAGTTATTCTTAATTGAAATTGTTGTTATATGATATCTTTCGTTGTCGGGTTATTCTCATACATTTAGACGTAGTTGCTAGTTCACACCATCTCCTTCATTGTTAACTTATTTCACACACAAGAATTCAAAGTTTGCATTTCATGAAAATACCTTCATGATTGAGTTTGCTATTAATTGAAGTAGAAGTTATTGAAAGTCATTAATCTGTTTTAGTTGATGTTGTTGTTTAATGGGGTGTTGTTCATTATTGAGTTAATTCAAACGATTTTGGGAGCAATGTGCTGCCGTTTTCTTGATTGAAATAATGTCAAAAAGGTGTCAAAATAATGAAGTGTTTAGACTTATATAGAATGAGCCTTTACCTAAATCAACTAGGAAACGAATAACTAGTTAACCTAAATCAACTAGGAAACAACTAATTAACAAAAAGGCCACAATTTGGCTAATTTAAATAATAGTCGCGCAGGACCCCTTAAGTAAGAATCAATGTCTTCTATAGTAACACAATAATACAACATAAACACAAATGAACATCTTCAACACAAGATTCGTCTAGAGCAAGATTTATGGACGCTTGGCTCTTCTCCAAGGCTAACCAACACCTTGTCTTGTCTTATCCAACGTTGATGGCATGAGCGTAACTTGATCAGGTTGTCATGCATCAATACAGGTGACTATCAGATTGATACGGGTGGATATTATGTTAAATGTCTGGGACGGAGCGATAAGGGTGTCTATTATGATGTTATCAATACGAAGAGATAAGGGTGGCTATGTCAAGGATAATATGTGATGGCCTGGGGGCATTATTTGATGATATTTGTGTGATGGTGTCGTTTTCCTTGTATATGTTATCACACCTCCTTTTTCCCGAGGGATAAGGGATAGGGAGTTTTTCTAATTAAAGTAACATTATTCGAAATGAGATTATTTATTTGTTACTAGAGTCGCCACTTGTAATAATTATGGTGTCCCAAGTCATCGGTTTACTTTAATTCCCAAATCGAGGAAAATTGACTCTATTTACGGTCTGCGAACACAGAAGACCAGGTAAGGAATTATGTTAACTCGAGCGAAGGTGTTAGGCATTCCCGGATTCCGTTGTTTTAGCACGGTTGCTCAACAATTAATACTGGGCTTAGTTATCTGATTTATAACATATTTTGAACCTATTGTGCATTTTTAAATTTTAACCATTTTTAATCGCTTTTTAAGATTTATGGAGTTTATCTGAATAAGTCACGATGTCGCGCACTTATTATTTTTGTACACGTTACAAATCGTGCCACGTGAGACGCATCCGCGATTTACAATGTGTTTATTTTTATTTTCATTTGAAGTTCTGGTCAAGTCACGTGAAACGCGCACTTGAATTGGGATTTACATATCATTACTATGCCACGGGAACCGTACCCACAGTCATGATGATTTATTTAAACGCGCCTAAGGCAAACTACGACATTGAAGGGGTTATAATTTGAGGAGTTAAGTTGCTTTTTTTATTATGCTGGGAAAATCAAGCACGCTTGCCCGAGCCGCACCTGAGGCCCTTCAAAGCATATGCTCGCCTCAGTTTGATTTGCTGGCCCCAGTTCTGTTGGCCTCGGTTTGATCTGCTGGCGTCGATTTTAATCTGCTGGCCTCGATTTTAATTAATTGGTGTCGATGGCCCCTATCAAGTTCCTTTAGGGGGGGCCAACTAAAGTCATGATGGGCTCCTGATCGAAGCCAAACTGTATGCATGGGTTCTTCAATCCTCAAATTCAATCAATCGGTGATAGAGCTTGAGGACTATGGGCTCCGGATTGAAGCCATACAGCCCACACTTCTTCGTAGATTCTTTCAATCCTCAAGTTTGATCGATCAGTGACCGTGCTCGATCGATGACTAATTTCTGCTTCACCGATGTCCCTCAAAACATGACTACTTATCTGGACGACTATCAAGCTGAAGTCCAGATCAAAGGTCATGTAACTTTCACTCGGTATAGCATTTAAACATAACCAAACAGTAATGTTCGAATGATGGAACAACAGATATATTCTTCGAAACGACGAGCAATTACTGTTTTAAAATTTTTAACTCAAATTAGACAGTGCCGTTAACAAACCAATACAAATAGAAACTTGCAAATAACATTTTGAGCTCATAGAGATAAGCATGGTCATGAAATTTACTCATCATTTTATATACCTCAAAGAAGAATTACAGGTGAAATCTTTACATACCTATCTGCTTATAGATGAACTGAAAATATCCAAGTAGAAGCTAGGAAAAACCACTAATGAATGAGCTCAGCAGGATCGGCAACAGGGAGCAGAAGAACAGCCTCGAGTCTTGATTAAACCGATAGAGTGACAACAACAAATTTTCCAATAACTGTATGTGAGGTTGAAGAAAACAGAAGTTCAAATAGCAAATAAAAAAAGAAGAACAGCTTCTGAAAATATTGATGGAATTTTCAGTGTTATCTTTTGAAATTAGTGTCAACAATGAAAAGAAACTCCTAAACTTTTTGTTTCCAAAGAACTCGTCTCTCTCCACTCTGTTTTTTTTCTTCTGCTAATGTCTCTTTCTCCTCTTCTAAATTCTGTTTTCTCTTCGTTCCCCTTCCTACTCTCCCCCTAAATTCTATCCGTAGGAGTGTATATATACTAGGTTTTAAAACTATGAGAGAGGGACTGCCAGATGAGGGAATCTCCAGCGTTAAATCAGGGAATATCAGAGGGGAAAGAATATTTTCTAATTGAAAATGCCAGCTGTACTGTTTGGTGGTTAGACCTTTCTTTTCTGAGCCTTTAAAGTTTAATACAACCGCCTTAACCCGCCTGAGTATACAATTACTAAATGGGTCTGCCTATCAACTAAGGTCGGTTTCCATTTCGACCCCAAACAGTCGGATCGAGGTAAGAGACGAATTGCGAGCCGCTGGGTCGAGGGGCGATCGATAGCTAAGATCGAGGGCAGGAGAGACGAAGGCGTCTCTGGGGTTTTATTCGAGGGGATGGTCGAGATGGGTTTCGAACCGTCGAATCGGGGCGAGCAATGGCTGGGATCGAGGGCAGGAGAGACGAAGGGCGTCTCTAGGGTTTCTTCGAAGGGATGGTCGAGATGGGTTTCGAACAATCGAATCGAGGGCGAGCAATGGCTGGGATCGAGGACAGGAGAGACGAAGGGCGTCTCTAGGGTTTATTCGAGAGGATGGTCAAAATGGGTTTCGAATCATCGGATCGAGGGCGAGCAGTGGCTGAAATCGAGGGTAGGATAGACGAAGGGTGTCTCTGGGGTTTGTTCGAGGGGATGGTCGAGATGGGTTTCAAACGATCGAATCGTGGGCGAGAGTGGCTGAAATCGAGGGTGACCGAAACTGTGTCAATTCGGTCACTGATGGAGCGAATCGGGTATGGGGAATAGGCAGGGACAGGATGCGATTAGTAATTTGGGCTTAAAAGCAATGGCCCGGTTCGATTTAACTTTACGACATTTCTTTCTTCCTTTAAATCTTTGCTAAAATAACCAAATTGCCTATATATGCATTTATTTTGTAGGAATATTTTATATGGCAAAAATTACATGGTCACAGCTGCCCCTCTTTGCTCAAGAACATGAAATGTTTTCGGGCAAAGATAAAGTGAGCAATTACGAGCAATTTTTTTCCGTTTGACATTTCATGGGAAGCATTTGAAAAATGTTGACCGAATCTTGATTCAAAGGTTGCCTACATATCCTTGGCTATAAAGGAATCAGGTCCGTGTAGTTTTGGAAGTTTTGGTAGCCGGGACTACCGAAAAGCTATGATCTCACTGCTATTACTCCTGTCACTGCCGTTGTTTCCTGCTAAACCCCTTATTACACCAAAATCAAACTGAAAAAGAAACTAAACAAGCCTATCAGCTATTAATTACAAGATTTCTATCTATAACTCTTTTGAAGCTTGATCTTTAGTTTTGACTGGTTCTTCACGCAGATTCTGATATGAATCTTGATGCTTATTAGCTGCAAGTGCTAGTTCATTCTTCTACAACTTCTTTTGATCAAAGTAGGGATTCCAATGCTTGTGACTTTACTCATGTCTGAACATTCCACGTCTTTTATCTGCTTCTGCATTTTGGACTCAACTCTTTTATTTTCTTTTTTATTATGGGTTGAAACTTCTTCTTCTAGTCATCTCGAACCCTGTGCCTCGAGGTAAAACCTACTCAGACACCAAAATACACAAACGAACAAAATTTTTTCTGCCCCAGTTTTCACTAGGAAAAATTTCGTGAGTTATTTGTGACCAAACTCTATGCTACTTCATTATTGAAAGCAATAAAGGTCGGGAATGGTATACCCAATGAAAACTTGATTCTTTGGGAATGCCGTTCATGATTGTTAAAATGATGCCCCGACTAGGGAGTGACAACCCTATGTTGTAAAAGAAGACTAAGGAGTGGGGACCCAATGTCCAAAATAAAATCAACTAAGGAGTGGAGACCCTATGTTGGAAAAGAAGACTAGGGAGCGAAGAACCTATGTCTAAAATATCATCAACTAGGGAGTGGAGACGCTATGTTGGAAAAGAGACTAGGGAGTGGAGAACCTATGTCTAGAATATCATCAACTTGGAGACCCTATGTTGTAAAAGAGACTAGGAGTGGAGACTTTATGTCCCAAAATAAAATCAACTAGGGAGTGGAGACCTTATGTTGGAAAAAGAGACTAGGGAGTGGAGACCCTATGTCTAAGATAAATCAACTAGGGAGTGGAGATCCTATATTGGCAAAGAGATTAGGGAGTGGAGACCCTATGTCTAAGATAAATCAACTAGGGAGTGGAGATCCTATATTGGCAAAGAGATTAGGGAGTGGAGACCCTATGTCTAAAATAAAATCAACTAGGGAGTGCAGACCCTATGTTGGAAAGAGACTAGGGAGTGGAGACCCTATGTCTAATATAAAATCAAAATAGGGACTGGAGACCCTATGCTAGAAAAAAAGACTAGGGAGTGGAGACTTTATGTCTAAAATAAAATCAATTAGGGAGTGGAGACCCTATGTTGGAAAATGCAGTTAGGTATTGGAGACCTATACTACCATGATTTTGAATTTTCTTTCTTTTCTTTCTTTTCATTTTCATTATTTTTTTTTATATATATAAAATGCGGGAAAGGATTTGGAGAAGACTTCCCTTTTGGTGTTGTTGTTATTGTAGAGCTGTTTCTAGCTCCCGCGCAGTTTCCTTTTGGTTGCACCTACTTCTCACGAGGTTGGCTTTGGGTTGCACCTGTTTTTGTTTTCAAACAAAGAACAATTTGTCAGTTTGACACGGTGGTTGGTTTGGCGGCCTTGCGCGTTCCGATCACTTGATATTGGCGGGATCAATGATGAAAACTTCAAACTGCAATTAGTTGTTTCTTGGATATCAATTGCATTTTTGGCCCCGGAGAACCTTTTCTTTTCCAGAATTTACCATGACGGCCGGTCGCGTGGGACCTACCCTTTTTCAGTTTTATCTCGCCTTTGTGAGAATTCGATTTCTTTCTTCTAGTTTTAACTTTAGAGCACTTGGGCATTTTGAGCTTTCAACCTTAGGTTAGTCACTCGGGACTCAACCTTTCAACTTCACTTTCGCCCTTATAGGCACTTCAATTTGACTTCTTTCTTTCGAGAGTCTTGATTTCAAAGCATCAACCACCATGGCCAGTCGGGATTAACTTGATGCCCCAGCCAAGGTTGGGTGCCTTTTTTACCCGTTATCTTGTATCGAACGAGAACCTTGTATCTCAGTCTTGCTATATCTTCTTTTCCTTAGTTTTGGAACAAAGTTAGATCGAAAGGTATTCAAAGAAAAACAAATAATGGAATGGACAATGAATTTAGACAAGAGGTATCCCTTCCATTGGAAGGAAAGAAGGACTTATCTGGAGTACGTGTGGACTTCAATGAACATGACGTGTCTTTTGGACTGGATGCCTGATCTGTGTATACCTTCTGACTCTCAGCAATTCACCACAAATCTTACCCCGAAACCGAGAAACCTCGCCTAGGACTGTGTAGATGCCAATGACTGTGAAGATTCTCTTTTTGATCAGTAGTGCCCTTTGCGGGTTTTCACTAGCTGACCTGTCTCATTTCTCTTCTCACCATCGCCTTATAGTGCCCTTTGCGGGTATTAACTAACAAGCCTCTCTCATTTTCATTTTCTCTGCTTGTCGTCGCCCTATGGTGTCCGTTAGGGTTTTCACTAATAAGACTCTCTCATTTTATTTCTCTCATTTCAGTTACCTCAGACCCAAGTGACTGTATCCTCCAATTCTTTGGACATTCTCGTTCATTGATCGGAATGTCTTGAAAAGGATTTGGCTACAAAAGATTTTGGATTGAATTATAGCTTTGGAACCTTTCAAGCGAAACTGTTGCTGAACAATTGTAACATCTGCCCCAGTATCAACTTTTGGGGAATGTGAAATTTTATTTTGGTATGACTAAACCCCAGAGAGAGGCTGCCTACGTATCCTTTCGGAATCAAGTTAAACGTAGCTCAAACATCTTTGTTTTTGGTTTTTTTAGCTTTTTCTTTCTCTTAATGTTTCTTTTTTTTCCTCTTTGTTTTTTTTGGTTTGTTTGAATATAGATTTTATTAATAGAAACAAAATACAAAAGTGGAGGGGGGGTATAAACCTTACCTCCCAAAAGAAAATACATGTACTTATAGTCATCCTAAAGTGTTGACTAATAGTACCTAGGTAGTACTAAGGAGTTAGAGCTATGGTGATGTGATGATTGTCTATTTTGTAGTAGACAGTCATATGTACAAAAACAATGTGTATTTTTTCTAGGTCAACTATACAAAAAAGTACATATGTTCCTATTGTTACTAATTGGATGAGGGATCTGTTTCCTTCTATATATCTCTGACAAGAATCTGTGATGTCGGGATTTTACAAAAGTGTAACAAAAAAGCGTGAGCTATCTTCAATTTTGCTTTGAGCCTTGGAACAAGGAAAGCCAAGTTGAAGATGGCTATCAGTATGTATCTTGTGACTGCATAGCTGTGATGATTGTGCTGTTGGCTGGGCTATTTCAAGGCTGCTGTTGTTGGTGCTGAGACTGTTATGTGCTGAGTGTTGAGACTGCTGTTGTGTATTTGAGGATGATCAAGTTTGAGGAAAGTGTGCAGTTGATGTGTCCTCCTGTGCTTACTGACACCTTTGTCTTCTTTTGAGTCTGCCTTTTGGTCTGTGTGTGCATTTGATGTTCTCTGTGCTGTTGGCTGGTCCATTTCAATGTTGCTACTGTTGGTCCTGAGGCTGTTGTGAGCTGAGTGTTGAGGCTGCTGCTGACTGTTCAAGTTGCTACTTCTGAGGATGCTCAAGTGTGAGGAAAGTGTGTATGTCCTCCTGTGCTTGCTGACACCTCTGTCTTCTTGCTGACACCCCTGTCTTCTTTTGTTGTTCCTGTATGAGTGATGTTTCTGCTGATGGTGTATTGACTGTGGTTCTGTGGCATGGAATTGTTGCTAACTTGGCATAAGTCTGTGTGGATTACTGCTTCTATGCTGCTGTATTGTTGGCTAGATGATGCTGCTGTTGTTGTGTATCTATGCATGTCATGTGTCTTCTTTTGTGATGACTGAGTGGATTACTGTTTCTACTGTGGTGAAGTTGTTGCTTTTGCTGAGGTGAGTATGTGTTGCTGCTTTTGTTTAGTTGTGGGCTGATTGAATGCTGTAGAGTTGTTCTTGAGAGGAAGTGAGGAGAACCGTGGTGATTGCTGTAGTTGCAATAGAATGAGCACTAAGAGTGCTAATACCACACATTTCAACTGCAGCAATAGCCTGGTCCAGCTCAAGTTGGCTCTTATCCTTGTGGCATTGCAGGGTTCAAAGGTGACCCTGGTCCTTTGATTCTGAGAAGAGTGATTGATGCATTTTTGGGTTTTTTTGTTCTGCTGTTGATGTATTAATTGATTTATGTGCTGAAATTGCTGCTCCGTGATGTTGTCTTCTTCTGATTTGGAAATGATTTATGTGGTTGTTCTTGAGTTGATGTTGAGTTGGCTGATTGATTTGGTGTTATGATGGAGTGGATTGGTATGATTGTGGTCCAGTGTGCTGATGAAGCATTGGGCAGGTATCTGATTTGTGATGCTGGTGAGTGTTGTGCTGGGCAGTTGAGTTCCATTCTGATGCACCAATAGGCCCCAGTCCTTCTTTTCTGGAGAAAACAGTAAACCAGTTTTTCCTGTACAAAATAATAGCATGATGGTATGTGGCCTCTGCTCCCTTGTTTCCTTATTAGAGTTGTTGTGGCCTCCAACAGATTTCTTTGTGATGCCCCAGTGGTTCCACCAGTGTACCTGTAGAGATAGCAAACAAGTTAAATGAGGAAATAGGTTGTAGGCATTGCGTGATCCCAGTCTCTAATCTTGTGTCAGCAGCTTAGTGTAAAGCCACTGTCCCTTTTTCCTGCTGGTTATTTTGCTACCTGCACTCTTATGTAAGGGCATTGCAATTTGTATTCATTTAGTACCCTTCTGCCTTGTGAGTCTAGCTGCTAGAAGTCATGGCATTCTATTCTCCCAGCTTCTAGATCATGGTTTGCTAGATGGTCAGCTAGTTTGTTGCCTTCTCTGTAAATGTGTGTCACTTTAAGTGAGAAGGCTTCTTTCAGTTGCAGCACTTCCTCCACCTGATCAGCTATGCACCAAGGTGGTTTCCATATGCCATTGATTGTGTTGTTCACAAGCATTGACTCTGTTTGGAGCCATATGTGGGAATAGTTATGAGAATGGAAGAATTTTAGGGCCTCCACAATTGCTACTGCTTCTGCTATTGTGTTTGATCCTTCTGGGATTCCATTGCCCAGTGCATATAGAATATCTCCTTTTTCATCCCTCACACAGAAGCCTACTGCACTCCTTCCTGGATTTCCTCTTGATGCTCCATCTATATTGGCTTTGAGCCAAATTCCCAAACAACTTTGTTGTACTTTAGTGTGGGAGTGTAGTTTTCCATCATGTTGAGGAGGTCTTGCCACTTGTGGGGGAAATTGATACCTGGCTTTCTGAGTTGGACTAGAGCCTGTGATGTGGTGGAAATCTGATATATGACTCTGCTAGCAGTTACTGTTTCTCCATACTTGCAACTGTTCCTTCTTTTTTATAATTCCCACACAATGCAAGAGGGAAGAGCCTGCATTACTGGTTTGAGCCTGGGGACTATATGAGCAGTTCAACATTTGGTTATTGCTTGATGGAATGTTATACCCTCCCATGTTATTCTTGCTCTTGATAGGAAGTATTACCAAACATTGGTTGTTGCAGTACTGGATGTGAAGAATAGGTGTACCAGTGTTTCTTCCTTTGGCTTTGTGCAGCACCAGCATCTGGATGGCATATAGTACCCCAATCTCTTCATAAGGTCATCTAGAGGCAGTTTAGCCTTCCAGACTTTCCACATGGAGAAAGCAATTTTGAAAAGGAGTCCTTTTACCCAAATCAACTTGTAGGCCCTTTTAGGTTCATCTCTTCTTCTGAGGTACTCCCAAACAGATTTGACACTGAAGTGTCCTTGAGTTTATAGCATCCAGTATGGTGTATTCATGATGTCTTCTGCTACAACCCATAATTGCGTACGTTAGATTACGCCGTAAGATAGTCTACCTATAAGGGCATAAAAACTTGAAAAGAGTTCAAAAAGTCAAGAAAAGAGCAAAAAGGCGTCGTAGAGCTGGGTATGCTGCTGCAAAACCCACATGCGAGCCGCATATCTAACACTGAAAACGTAGATCAAGATAGATTTTTGGACAAAGATCAATGCCAGAAATACGGTCATAAATGCGGTCGCATTCCTAAAATGCGAACCGCATATCGTACTTATGGTATCGCATACTGAAACAGATTTTTGGGTAGAAATCTACGTCAAAGATGCTGTCTAATATGCGATCGCATTTCTACAATGCGGACCGCAAATCAGACATCCTTCATCGCATAATGAGAAAGATTTTTGGGCTACCATTCGCGTCCAAAATGCGAACCGCATGTTGGGTATGCGATGTAAATGCGGTCGCAGACACGTGTATCACTTACTTGCGCAATTAACAGACAAGATTAAAAGTTCCCAAGGTCGGTCAGGAGGGGACTTTAAAAGGAGTATAAGCCTAGTCATTTCACCGTTATTCAGACTCTAAAAACCAAGAAGAACCCCTGCAACCCCTTCCCAAAAATCTCACACAATCCCTAATCAATTCTTCTTCTCCTTCAAGTTCTAATTGGGAGTAAAGTCCAGAGTTGAAGAACCCAGGAAAGGCCCTAATCGATTTTCCCTCTCTTTCAAGCCCTAATTGGGAGTAAAACCTAGAGGTTGAAGAAACAAGGAAGAGGGCTGAGTTACCGAACATGCAAGGTAAGTTACTGCTCTCTTTCATACATTCTTTCTCCTGGGAATTCTTGATAATTTGTTCTATGCATGTAAGAACTCTTGGGATGGTGATCGGAAGCCGTGGGTTCAAGTTAATCACTGGTAATGGACTGGGTTGTGGTTGTTTTGGATGCTGTTGGACTGCATGTTTACTACTTTTGTGGAGAAACACCATATAAATTTAGGATTGTGGTTAATCATAACTATAGCGCTTAGAGGATAACTATAGAATCGTTTCTTTTATTGTAGACTAAGGAGTATGACAACTGCATAGCTTGAAATTGGTGCAGAGTGTACATGGTATGTGAGATTGTCCCTTTCCTTCTTTTCCACGACTCTGCTTATACATAATGCAATGAACGAGCCCTTAAAGATACTCTACTCTTAGAAGTTAGAAGCGTTTATATTGTTTCCTCTCCTATAGGAGGATTTGATGTGTGTTGCTCTTTCGACCTTAAATCACTTTGAAAGATTCAGAAAGTGTGATATCTATAAGTCCAGCATGCATTATCTATTTTACTCTACCGAGCCGCTCTATAGTCAGCCCGGTGTGGCACCTATTGTGCAACTATGCATATGTATATGTTTTACTCTACTTAGTCGCGCTGTAGTCGACAGCTATTTTACTCTACCGAGCCGCGCTATAGTCCGCTGGGTATGGCACCTATTGTGCAACCACTGATCAGTGGGGTATGATGATGATGAGGCCCACAGAGGCGTATGTATATGATGATGATGAGGTCCACAGAGGCGCATATATATATATATGTATATATATATATATATGTGTGTGATGATTTTAAAAAGGATACATGTATATGCATATGCACATCAGGCATTTCATGGTCAGTCGTCCTTAGAGGCACTCAGATGGTACAGGTTGTATGTTTCTTACCCCGACGCATATTACTGTTCTTATATTATGTTTTCCTGTCTTATATACTCAGTACTTTATCCGTACTGACGTCCTTTCTTCTGTGGACGCTGCATGTCGTGCTGCAGGTCCTGACAGACATGTCACGACCCAAGCCGGAGGGCCGCGACTGGCACCCGGACCCTACTCGACGGGCGCCGGCGTAACTTTCATCTAACTTTCCGTATTATATATAAAAGACCTGTATTGTCCGTATGAATGGCAAACAATAATGATAACTAACTGAAATGCCATACAATAACATGAACGTATACATATTTATACAATATGGCCAATAAGGCTGCGATGCAGAAACTATACAACAAAATACATTTGCCGACAAGGCAATCCAACTATACATAAACCCACCCCTTGTCTATGAGCCTCTACTGGAACATACATGATACAACCTGTGTCGGAACAGGGCCCTCACATACCCATAATGCCTATAACAAAATGCATACCAAGACTACGGCAAGACTGAGGGATGGATCTCGCCAATATCCGCCGAACTGGACAACCTACTGTGGTGGGGGAGCCTCGTCTATCTGTCTGCTCGGACTGCAGCACGACATGCAGCGTCCACAAATAAAAGGACGTCAGTACGAATAATGTACTGAGTATGTAAGACAGGAAACATAATATAGGAACAGTAATAAGCATCACGATAAGAAACACACAACCTGTACCGCCTGGATGCCTCTGAGGGCGATGAACCATGACATGCCTGATGTGCACATGCATCTACATATATATATATATCCTTTTTAAATTCATCATATACATACGCCTCTGTGGGCCTTATCATCATCGTATACATACGCCTCTATGGGCCTCATCATCATCACACCCAACTGATCAGTGGTTACACCATAGGTGCCATACCCGGCTGACTATAGCGCGGCTTGGTAGAGTAAAATAGATAATGCATGCTGGACTCATATGAATCATACTTTCATAGTGACGTAAGGTCGAAGAAATAACAACGCATCAATCCTTCCATAAGAGGGGAAACAATATAAGCACTCCTAGCTTCTAAGAATATAGTATCTTTGGGGATCATTCATTGCATTGTATTCAATTAGAGTCGTGCAAAAGAAGGAAAGGGACGGTCTCACATGCCTGGTATTCTCTGTGTCAATTTCAAGCTTCACACAGTCATAATTCCTTAGTCTACAATGAAAAAAACGATTCTATTGTTATCCTCTAAACGTTATAGTTATAATCAACCATAGCCCTAAATTTACATGGTGTTTCTCCACACCCTTCACCCTCCAAAATTCAACAACAATAGTAGTAAGACATGCAACTCAACAACAACCCAAAACAACTACAACCCAGTCCATTACCACTAGTTAACTTGAACTCATGGCTTCCAATCACCATCACATGAGTTCTTACATGCATAGAACGAAACACCATGAATTCCCAGGAGAAAGAATGCATGAAAGGGAGTAGTAACTTACCTTGCATGTTAGATAACCCAGCCCTCTTCCTTGGTTCTTCAACTTCTAGGTTTCACTCTCAATTAGGGCTTGAACGAGAGGGAAAATCAGTTAGGGCTTTCCCCCTAATTCTTCAATCTCCAGATTTCTTTCCTCAATTTAGAACATGAAAGAGAGGGAAATTGATTAGGGCTTGTGTGGGATTCTGAGAAGGGGTCGCAGGGGGTTCTCTGGGTTTGGGTTTCAGAAAAAATGGTGAAATAACTGGTCTATGCCCCTTTTATAGGTCAGTAAATAAGTGACGCACGTGTCTGACGCCTGCAGGTCTGCGATTGCATTCTCGTCGCAGAATCGACATGCGGTTCGCATTCTGGACGAGAAACTCAGCCCAAAAATTTGTCTCGTTATGCGATGAAGAATGTCTGATTTGCAATCCGCATTTTCAGTATGCGATCGCATACTAACCACATTCCTGACATAGATTTCTGCCCAAAAATTTATTTAAGTTTGCGACACATTAGGCATAATATGCGGTTCGCATTTCAGAAATATGATCGTACTTATGACCGCATTTTTGGCACTGGTCTTTGTCCAGAAATCTTTCTTGGTCTGCGATTTCAGTGTTAGATGTGCGGCTCGCATGTGGGTTTTGCAGTAGTATACTCAGCTTTGCGAAGCTTTTTGCTCTTTTCTTGACTTTTTGAACTCTTTTTCCGGTCCTTAGGCCCTTATACATAGACTATCTTACGGCAAAATCTAGCGTACGAATTTACGGGTTGTAACACTCTCCCCCCCTTAAGAACATTTGTCCTCGAATGTATAGGTTTACGGGGATTTTTTTCTCAATGTACAGTCCTGCAAGAATATGCAACTTATGGACATGTATATTACCACCATAATATCATTTTGCATTAAGAAAGAGTATTCTCAAGTTATTGCTTACCGTGTAAAGACGCTTCTCCTTCCAATGCGTTATGCGGTTCCCTCAGCACCCTCATTATCTCCATTCTAGAACAGGTACGGATATTTAGACTTCATCTCTTCCTCTGCCTCCCATGTCATTTCTTCCGTATGTTTGTTCCTCCACAATACCTTAACGGAAGCTACATCCTTTGTTCTCAGCTTGCGGACTTGTCAGTCTAATATAGCCACTGGTACCTCTTCATATGATAGATCCTCTGTAATCTGTACATCTTTGATAGAGACGACTCGAGAAGGATCTCCGATACATTTTCTTAACATCGATACATGGAATACCGGATGGACAGATTCCAAATCGGATGGCAATTCTAACTCATAAGCCATGATGCAGGTCAACCTGATCATGATATGTTTAAACCTTCAAGACCATTCACGAGAAGTCAAGCTAAAGAGCTTCATGATGCACATTTGATGGTGAAGAAGATCCAAGCGTTTGGCGTGTGATGTTTGCGTTTGGCGTGTATTATTGTATAGTTATGGAAGACATTAATTCTTACTTGTTTTCGAGTCCTGCGTGACTATTTCTTAAACTTAGCCAAATTGTGGCCTTTTTGTTAATTAGTTGTTTCCTAGTTGATTTAGGTTACTAGTTATTCTTCTCCTATTTGAGTTAGGTAAAGGCTCATCCTATATAAGCCTAAACACTTCATTATTTTGACACCTTTTGACATTATTATCAATCAAAAAACGGCAGCACATTGCTCCCAAAAATCATGTGAATTAACTTGTCCAATTTTGGTGTGATTCAAAATTGAACTTGTTCCTTTGTTTGATTGAACAATTTGCAAGATCATCGTTATCTTGAGGGTCGTTCGTATAACATATGTACTCCTTGATTTCATCAAGAAGGTAAGTAGACTAGTTCCTACTTGCTGTCTTGATAATTCATAGAGCGTCTTGCTTCTATCTTTTCTTTTCTTGTTTTCGCGTTTTAATATTGCATCAGTTGGTATCAGAGCTTGGAACGGGTTTGTTTCTACAATCCCAATCCTGTTCTTCATGCCTTAGTTTTAGGTTCTAATTCATAAATTTCGTTTTTGAAAAAAAAAATGTGAAAAAAAAATTAAAAAAAAGCGAAAAAAGAAAAACCAAAAAATTTGTGTTGTTGAAGTTTTTAAATCATCTAGGGATTGAAGTCTTGAAGATTGATTGCTAAAGACACGTTCTTGAACCGATTGTTGAAGTTCTTGATCGTTAAAAACCGATAATCTTTAGATCTTGAAACTCTAGTTGAAATTCTCGAAGGTGAATGATTGAATCTTGAAAATCTGGAAGTTCTTGGAGTTAAAATTGAAGTTTTTGAAGAGTTTTACGTTGTTCTTGAAGTGGTTCTTGAATCCTCAAACGTTCATAACAAAATTGCCTTGAATTCAAGAAATTCTTGAATTTTAATTTGTTTTTCTTGAAAAGGAAGTCTTGAAAACGTGTAAAAAGGGAGGAGAGGGGGCCGAAATTGGGAGAGAAAGGAGGAAAATAGGAAACCCTAATTCTAGTCCAAGAAGGAAACAACTCCCAATCCAAAAGGGAGAAGTTTCAAGGAGTTGAAATTCTATTTGGACAAGGAGAGGAGGGGCTAATTTGAGTTGGAAAAGGAAAGAGGGGAGGGGGGGGGGCGAATTCCTAAAGGGTTGGGGAGAGGGGATTGGTCTTCTCCAAACAAAGTAGGAAAGCTTCAAAAACTTCCTCCTGCCACGAATTTCGAAATTCTTTCTTAAGTACACTACTTCTAATTAGTAATTCTTAGTTAATTTCCCTACTTAAGTAATTACTAATCTTTGAGCTTGTAGGACCTCGTACCAAAACTCATAATTTCCACTTTCGTAGATAATTCTTGGCTTCTTGTACTCACTTAAAAAGTTGTCCGCCTATCGAGTCACATAACTTCACTCACCCCGAAGAAAACTATTGATCTGTGTGAACTTTAAAGGTCGCTAAGGAACTTGGTCAATTAGAGGAAGCCAATTTGAAGACAAGTGTGAAATCCTGCCCAACAATTAGAGTGAACCCGAGAGTCATTCAAAAAGTGAGAGAGAGAATTTTAACTAACCTTAACACATTCTCTAGTCTTGTTTCTTTTCAGGTACATGGCTACGGAAGGAGACAAGGTTGTAACCAACATTACTTTAGTCGAGGTTTGGGCTGTTGTAAGGGCACTTCGTATCCGACTAGAGAATGTTGAAAGAAGATTGGGTATTCAGGGGAATGCCAGGGAAGAACTTACTGATGGTTCCACCTTAAGACCTAATCATAATGATACTGTTTGTGAGAAATGGAGTGATGAGGAGGTTGCGGAAGATAAGGGCGTTGATAAGGGTTTTTACTTGAGCTCTAATGAAGAAGTTTCTACTAATGTTCACCCCTTGCCTAGTGTTGTTAGTGATGTTTTGCAGGAATACAGGGACATGTTTCCCAAGGAGATGCCGAGTGACTACCTCCATTGAGGGGGATAGAACACCAAATTGACTTTGTTCCGAGGTCACAAATTCTGAACAAACCCGCATATCAAGGCAATCCACAGGACACTAAAGAGTTGCAACGACAAATGGATGAGCTGTTGAGAAAGGGGCTAGTTCGAGAGAGTCTAAGTCCGTGTGTCGTACCCGTGATTTTGGTTCCAAAGAAAGACGTCACCTGGAGGATGTGTGTTGATTGCCGAGCCGTCAACAAGATAATGGTAAAGTATCATCATCCTATACCTAGGTTAGATGACATGCTAGGTGAGTTATGTGGTTCAAGTGTGTTTTCTAAGATTGATCTTAGGTCCGGTTACCACCAAATCCGTATGAAACCGGGTGATGAGTGAAAAACTGCATTCAAGACCAAGTTTTGTGTATATGAATGGTTGGTGATGCCTTTTGGTCTCTCCGACGCACCTAGTACGTTCATGCGATTAATGAATCATGTGCTAAACCGTTTCTTAATAATTTTGTGGTTGAATACTTTGATGATATCCTGATTTATAGCAGAAGTTTAGATGACCATGTTGATCACTTAAGGCAAGTGTTTGAAGTATTAAGAGCTGAAAAGTTATATGTTAATTACAAGAAGTGTGCCTTTTGTGTAGAGAAAGTTGTATTTCTGAGATTTGTTGTAAGTGTTAATGGCGTTGAAGTAGATGCATCTAAGGTAGAAGCTATTAGAGACTGACCTACTCCTACTACTGTTTCACATGTTAGAAGTTTGCATGGACTAGCTAGTTTCTACAGACGCTTTGTTAAAGACTTTAGCACCATAGCAGCACCGCTCAAAGAGTTGATGAGAAAAGACACGCCTTTTGTGTGGGGGAGCCGCAAGAGGGTGCCTTCCAAGAGTTGTTGGTGCGTGAGGCGCATTGTGAGGGCATGATGGGACACTTTGCAGTAGACAATACTTTAGCTATATTAGGGGAATAGTTCCATTGGCCTAAGATGAGGCGAGATGTCCAGAGAATAAGTGGAGCGTTTTTTGTGTGTAAAAGAGCTAAGTCTAGGTCTAATAATCATGGTTTGTATACTCCCTTGCCCGTTCCTACTAGTCCTTGGGTAGATATCTCGATGGATTTTGTGATGGGGCTGTCGCGATCTAGGGGAGGTCATGATAGCATTTAT
Organism: Nicotiana obtusifolia; assembly: GCA_002018475.1. Taxonomy (NCBI): domain Eukaryota; kingdom Viridiplantae; phylum Streptophyta; class Magnoliopsida; order Solanales; family Solanaceae; genus Nicotiana; species Nicotiana obtusifolia. Next base: position 20,880 of record MCJB01032368.1, on the reverse strand, counting down.
GTGGTTGTTGATAGGTTTTCTAAGATGGCTCATTTCATTCCTTGTAAAAAATGTGATGCTGCACAACATGTTGCTTCTTTGTTCATTGCTAATGTATTAAAGTTGCATGGTGTGCCTCGAACTATTGTTAGTGATAGGGATGCTAAGTTTTTGAGTCACTTTTGGAAGTGTTTGTGGGGTGCTCTTGGCACCAAACTGTTGTTTTCTACATCACATCATCCACAGACTGATGGTCAAACTGAGTTTGTTAATCGCAACTTGGGAGCTCTTCTTCGAGCTTTGACCGAAGAAAAGTCCGGCACTTGGGCTGACCGATTACCTATTATGGAGTTTGCATATAATAGAATTGTTCATCGCATGACTAGCATTACTCCATTTGAATGTGTTTATGGTTTTAATCCTTTGATACCACATGATCTTTTTCCTTTCCCGAGAGATGCAGTTATTAGCGTTGACGGAGAAAACTGGGCAGCTGCGTTGCTCGAATTGCATGCTAAGGTGAGGAAAACTTTGGAGGATTCTACAATCCCAATCCTGTTCTTCATGCCTTAGTTTTAGGTTCTAATTCTTAAATTTCGTTTTTGAAAAAAAAAAATTAAAAAAATGAGAAGAAAGAAAAACCGAAAAATTTGTGTTGTTGAAGTTTTTAAATCATCTAGGGATTGAAGTCTTGAAGATTGATTGCTAAAGACACGTTCTTGAACCGATTGCAAGTGTTGCAGAAGATGAATAATAATGCATATGTCATAGATCTGCCTGATGATTATGCTGTCTCTAAGACATTCAATGTCACTGACTTGACTCCTTGTGTTGCTTTGAAATATGAAGAAGGTTCGATTTCGAGGACGAAATCTTTCCAAGAAGGGGGGGATTGCAGGTCAACCTGATCATGATACGTTTAAACCTTCAAGACCATTCACGAGAAGTCAAGCTAAAGAGCTTCATGATGCACATTTGATGGTGAAGAAGATCCAAGCGTTTGGCGTGTGATGTTTGCGTTTGGCGTGTATTATTGTATAGTTATGGAAGACATTAATTCTTACTTGTCTTGGAGTCCTGCGTGACTATTCTTTAAACTTAGACAAATTGTGGCCTTTTGTTAGTTATTTATTTTCTAGTTAATTTAGGACAAGGCTCATTCTATATAAGCCTAAAGACTTCATTATTTTAGAACCAAACTTTGATATTCAATACAAAAATCGGCAGCAACTTTGCTCCAAACTCGTGTGCTTTGAACTTGTCCAATTTTTGGTGTGATTCCAAATTGAACTCGTTCCTTTGTTTGATCGAACAATTTGCAAGATCATCGTTATCTTGAGGGTCGTTCGTATAGCATAGGTACTCCTTGATTTCATCAAGAAGGTAAGTAGACTAGTTCCTACTTGTTCTCTTGATAATTCATATAGCGTCTTGCTTCTATCTTTTCTTTTCTTGTTTTCGCGTTTTAATATTGTATCAAGCCACACGTCCAATTCGTCGAAGGATTTTATATGGACTGATATACCTTAGACTCAGCTTACCCTTCTTCCCAAAACGCATGACACCCTTCATTGGTGAGACTCTTAGGAACACCCAATCACCGACTTCAAACTCCAAATCACGACGTTGGACATCAGAATAAGACTTTTGCCTACTTTTTGCCGTCTTCAATCGTTCCTATATCACCTTAACCTTCTCGATGGCTTGGTGGATCAAATCTGGCCCATATAACTCAGTTTCACAACTTCGAACCATCTAACTAGTGATCTACATCTTCTCCTGTATAGTGCCTCGTATGGGGCCATCTTAATACTGGAGTGGTAGCTATTATTATAGGAAAATTCTATGAGTGGAAGATGGTCATCCCAATTTCCCTTAAAATCTAGAACACATGCTCGCAGCATATCTTCCAGTGTCAGAAATAGTACGTTCAGCCTGTCCGTCAGTCTGCGGATGAAAAGCCGTGCTGAGATTCACCTGTGTACCTAAACCTTTCTGAAAAGACCTCCAAAAGTTAGCTGTGAATTGAGCTCCTCGGTCTGATATGATAGACACCGGCACACCATAAAGTCTAACAATCTCCTTGATATACAGCTTTGCTTAATCTTCAGCTGTGTAAGTTGTTAAACTGGAAGAAAATGGGCACATTTTGTGAGTCAGTCAACTATCACCCAGATGGAGTCAAACTTATGATAAGACCGAGGTAATCCAATAATGAAGTCCATGTTAATCACCTCCCATTTCCAGGTTGGAATTTCTATATCCTGGAGCAATCCACTGGGCTTCTGATGCTCTATCTTTACTTGTTGACAATTAGGACACTGGGCTACAAATTTTGCAATAGACTTCTTCATGCTATCCCACCAATATTGCTCTTTGACATTATGATACATCTTTGTCGAGCCGGGGTGGACGGAATATCGGGATTGATGAATTTCCTTCATAATCTTCTCTCGCAACCCGGCCACATTTGGCACACATAGTCAGCCTTGGCACCTCAGTTTTCCATCCCCTCCGATCTCAAAAGCTGAATTTTTACCCTGCTGAATGCCCTCTCTCAACTGTACCAAGTTAGGGTCTTCATATTGACGGGGTTTTACCTCGGCTACGAGAGATGATTCTGACATATTATGTACAATAACACCTCCGTCCTTAGAGTCTAATAATTTGATTCTCATACTGGCTAGCTGATGAAGCTCTTTAATTAAACCCCATTTACCTGCTTCAATGTGTACTAAACTTCCCACTGACTTAAGGCTGAGGGCGTCTGCTACAACGTTGGCTTTGCCCGGATGATAAAATATCTCAACGTCGTAGTATTTCAGTAATTCGAGCCAACGTCATTGTCTCAAATTCAACTCCTTATGACTGAAGATGTATTGTGAACTCTTGTGATCTATGTAGATGTCAACATGGATGCCGTACAAGTAGTGCCGCCATATCTTCAAGGCATATACTACTGCAGCCAATTCCAAGTCATGTGTTGGATAATTCTTTTCATGTTTCTTCTGTTGTCTTGATCCACAAGCAATCACCTTTCCATGTTGCATCAACACGCATCCCAAACCTACACTTGAAGTATCACAATAGACCACATACCCTTCTGTTCCTTCTGGGAGAGTAAGCACTGGCGCGGAGATCAACCGATTCTTTAGCTCCTGGAAGCTACGTTCACAAGAGTCGGACCATTGGAATTTGGTAGCTTTCTGTGTTAACTTGGTCAACGGTGCCGATAGAGAGGAAAACCCATCTACAAACCTCCTATTATATCCTGCTAGCCCTAGAAAACTGCGGACTTCTGACGGTGTTGTGGGTCTTGGCCAACTCTTCACTGCATCAATCTTTTGAGTTTCGACACTAATACCCTCGTCAGATATCCATGGCCTAGGAATGCTACTGAGTTCAGCCAGAATTCACATTTGGAGAACTTCTCATATAACTTGCGATCCCGAAGGGTCTGTAATACAATCCGCAAGTGGCCCGTATGTTCTGCCTCGAAATGAGAATACACCAGAATATCATCAATGAACACAACTACGAAAACATCAAGATAGGGCCTGAATACAGTATTCATGATATCCATAAAAGCTGCCGGGGCATTTGTTAGCCCGAACGACATTACTAAGAACTCAAAATGCCCATATCTTGTCCGAAAGGCTGTTTTTGGAATATCCTTCTCCTTGACTCTCAACTGAAAATACCTTGAACGTAGGTCAATGTTGGAAAAATATTTGGCACCCTCAAGTTGGTCGAACACGTCGTCAATCCTTGGAAGTGGATATTTATTCTTGATAGTAACCCTATTCAACTGTCGATAATCAATACATATCCTTAACGACCCGTCTTTCTTCCGCACAAACAGGACTGGCGCACCCCAAGGTGAAGTGCTAGGCCTAATAAAGCCCTTATCCAGCAAGTCCTTTAGCTGCAACTTTAACTCTCGCAATTCTGCTGGGACCATTCTGCATGGAGGGATAGAGATCGGGTGAGGATCAGGCAACACATCAATGCAAAACTCAATCTCCCTTTCAGGAGGAAGACCTGGGAATTCATCTGGGAAAACATCTGGAAATTCACAGACCACGGGGATTGATTGTAGAGTAGGTGACTTCGCCCCCACATCCATCACACGAACGAGATGATAGATGTAACCCTTTGAGATCATCTTCCTTGCTGTAAGATAGGAAATAAACCTACCTTTCGGCATAGCAGTGTTTCCCTTCCATTCAATGATGGGTTCACCAGGAAATTGAAATCTAACCATCTTTGTATGGCAGTCAACATTTGCATAACATGAAGCCAACCAATCCATTCCCATTATTACCTCAAAATCTACCATTTCTAACTCAAACAAATCTACCGAGGTTTGACGATTACAAATCGTCACGGTGCAATCTCTATATACCCTCCTAACAACCACAGAGTCTCCGATTGGAGTAGATACCGCAAATGGTTTGCTAACTAATTCAGGTTCGACGTCAAACTTATCAGCCACAAGGGGGTGTAACATAAGATAATGTAGATCCGGGATCAATTAACGCATATACATCATAAGAAAGCACTGATAATATACTTGTAACGACATCCGGAGATGACTCAAGATCCTGTCGACCTGCTAGGGCATATATCCGATTTTGAAAACCACTCGAACTCGGCACTGCACCTCTACCTCTACCACGACCTGCTGGCTGCTGAAAACCCCGTGCTGGAGGTCGAATTGATGAGGAAGTGCCAGACACAGATCCAGTCGGCTGAGCCGTACCACCACCTCCTCTGATAGGACAATCCTATATCATATGACTAGGCTGTCCGCAAGAATAAAATGCGTCAGAGCCTTGACGGCACGGTCCCAAGTGGGCCTTGCCGCACTGATCACAACGAGGTATTGGGGACCTCGTCTGACTATTATCCCTGCGATGTTGCGAGCCTGATGCCCGCGAGCTGTGACCTGCACCCAAATAGGTAAATCAATCATATCGAGAACTCTGAAACTGTGGAGGAGCACTAGCTACTGGTGGTGACGAACTCCTCGAAAACTGGGGCCTGACACTACTCCTGAAGTCACCAGAATACCCTGCAAATCTCGTCCTCTTATGTTGGCCCCTATCCTGCTCCCTCTCTACTCTTTGTTGGCGCTTACGATCCTCTAATTTCTGGGCATAAGCCTGAATACGAGAAATATCCATGCCCTCTATCAGAGATGCTATCGTGCACTGATTTATCAGATGTGGTCCCAATCCAATCACGAACAAATGGACCCTATCACTCATCTCGGCCACCATATGGTGAGCATACCTTGCTAAGGAATCAAACTACATGTTGTACTCCCGCACACTCATGTTACCTTGTCTAAGGTTCAAGAATTTATCAGCTCTGGCTCGTCGTACCTCAACTGAGTAGGTAGTGACGAAGAAACGCCTCAGAAAATTCATTCCACACAGGTGGGGGAGCATTTGGTCCCTTGGATCTTTCCCAACTATCATACCAGAAGACTGCTAAATCCCGTAACCCATAAGAAGCCAACTCCACAGCCTCCATATCAGTAGCATGTATAACCCGCAGTGTGCGATGAATCTGATCAATAAAAGTCTGCAGGTCCTCCTTGGGGTCTGACCCGGTAAACACTGGAGGATCTAGATTAATAAAAACACGAACTCTGGCACTAACCGGTTTATCAGCAGCACCGGTGTTCTGCCTCTGAGTCTGAGAAGCTACCAAGCTAGTCAACAACTGTACCGTAGTCCGCAAATCCTGGTATGTAGTACCAGATAAAGGAATTGGAGATGCTGGGTGGCTTCTAATATCCTCTGGGGAAGGAGGAGTAGATTAGGTCCGAGACGGCATCTCATTCTGAGGCTCACTTTTGCCTTCTCTAGCTTGGGGCACCTGACTGGTACCCTCCCCCACATCTGTATCGAGCCGTCTACTATTTACTTGCTTCCTAGTCGAACGCATCGCTGAAGGAAAACAAGGCGAATGTTAGAGACGAACACTTACGACTGAAATCTATGCACGATCTAGATTTAGAGAGAAAGAAACAATCCTAAATGTCAGGCAGCCTCCTGATTATAAATGTGGCGCCCTACATACCAATAATCAAGACTCTACAAGACACGGCTCATAGGAAATCCCTAGGACACGACCTGCTTTGATACCAAAATTGTCACGACCCAAGCTGGAGGGCCGCGACTGGCACCCGGACCCTACTCGACGGGCGGTGGCGTACCTTTCATCTAACTTTCCTTATTATATATAAAAGACTTGTACTGTCCCTATGAATGGAAAACAATAATTATAACTAACTGAAATTCCATACAATAACATGAACGTATACATATTTATACAACATGGCCAATAAGGCTGCGATGTAGAAACTATACAACAAAATACCTTTGCCGACAAGGCAATCCAACTATACATAAACCCACTCTTGTCTATGAGCCTCTACTGGAACATACATGATGCAACCTGTGTCAGAACAGGGCCCCGACATGCCCATAATGACTATAACAAAATGCATACTAAGACTACGGCAAGACCGAGGGATGGATCTCGCCAATATCCGCCGAACTGGACAACCTACTGTCTTGGGGGAGCCTCGTCTATCTGTCTGCCCGGACCTGCAGCACGACATGCAGTGTCCAAAAATAAAAGGACGTCAGTACAAATAATGTACTAAGTATGTAAGACAGGAAACATAATATAGGAACAGTAATATGCATCAGGATAAGAAACGCACAACCTGTACCGTCCGGATGCCTCTGAGGGCGATGAATCATGACATCCCTGATGTGCACAGGCATATACATATATATAAATCCTTTTTAAATTCATCATATACATACGCCTCTGTAGGCCTTATCATCATCGTATCCAAACGCCTCTATGGGCCTCATCATCATCATACCCAACTGAAGTGGTTACACCATAGGTGCCATACCCGGCCGATTATAGCGCGGCTCGGTAGAATAAAACATATGCATACATATAATTGCACAATAGGTTCCATACCCGACCGACAATAGCGTGGCTTGGTAGAGTAAAATAGATAATGCATGCTGGACTCCTATGAATCATACTTTCATGGTGACGTAAGGTCGAAGAAATAACAACACATCAATCTTCCCATAAGTGGGAAACAATATAAGCACTCCTAGCTTCTAAGAATAGAGTATCTTTGGGGCTCGTTCATTGCATTGTATTCAATTAGAGTCGTGCAAAAGAAGGAACAGGATGGTCTCAAATACCTGGTATTCTTAGCGTCAATTTCAAGCTTCACACAGTCACAATTCCTTAGTCTACAATGAAAGAAACGATTCTATTGTTATCCTCTAAACGTTATTGTTATAATCAACCATAGCCCTAAATTCACATGGTGTTTCTCCACACCCTTCTTCCTCAAAAAATCCACAACATAGTAGTAAGACATGCAACTCAACAACAATCCAAAACAACCACAACCCAGTCCATTTTACCACTAGTTAACTTTAACTCATGGCTTCCAATAACCATCCCATGAGTTCTTACATGCATAGAATGAAACACCATGAATTCCCAGGATAAAGAATGCATGAAAGGGAGTAGTAACTTACCTTGCACGTTAGATAACCCAGCCCTCTTCCTTGGTTCTTCAACTTCTAGGTTTCACTCTCAATTAGGGCTTGAAAGAGAGGGAAATCAATTAGGGATTTTCCCCTAATTCTTCCATCTCTCCAGATTTCTTTCCTCAGTTTAGAACTTGAAAGAGAGGGAAATTGATTAGAGCTTCTGTGGGATTCTGAGAAGGGGTCGCAGGGGGGTTATCTGGGTTTGGGTTTCAGAAAAATGGTGAAATAACTGGTCTATGCTCCTTTTATAGGTCAGTAAATAAGTGACGCACGTGTCTGACGCCTGCAGGTCTGCGATCGCAGTCTCGTCGCAGAATCGACATGCGGTTCGCATTCTGGACGCGAAACTCAGCCCAGAAATCTGTCTCATTATGCGATGAAGAATGTCTGATTTTCGATCCGCATTTCAGTATGCGATCGCATACTGACCACATTCCTGACATAGATTTCTTCCCAGAAATCTATTTCAGTTTGTGACGCATTAGGCATAATATGCGGTTCGCATTTTAGAAATGCGATCGCACTTATGACCGCATTTCTGGCACTGGTCTTTGTACAAAAATCTGTCTTAGTCTGCGATTTCAGTGTTAGATGTGCGGCTCGCAGGCGGTTTTTGTGGTAGTATACTCAGCTTTGCGAAGCCTTTTGCTCTTTTTTAACTTTTTGAACTCTTTTTCCGGTCCTTAGGCCCTTATACATAGACTATCATACAGAAATCTTGCGTACGAATTTACGGGTTTTAACAAGACACATAGGCGAGGCTCCCCCACCACAGTTGGCTGCTAATTGAGCGGATATTGGCGAGACCCATTCTTCGGACTTGCCGTGGTCTTGGTATGAATTTTGTTATAGGCATTATGGGCATGTCGGAGCCCTGTTCCGACCTAGGTTGCATTACTTGTCTTCTTTTAGAGGCTCATAGACAAGGGGTTGACTTATGTATAATGAGATTGCCTTGTCGGCAAATGTATTTTGTTGTATTGTGTTTGCATTGCAGCCTTGTTGGCCATATTATATATATATGTACATGTCATTATCGGAAAGTTTAAGCTGAATATGATTATTGTTTGCTATTTATACTAGCCTCGTTGGTCCTTATAGACAACAAGAGAAATGTGATGACAAGTACGTCCGCACTCGGCAAGTAGGGTCCGGGTGCCAGTCGCAGCCCTCCGGCTTGGGTCGCGACAAACTTGGTATCAGAGCGGGTCTGTCCTAGGAATTTTCTATGAGCCATGTCTGGTAGAGTCTTGATTATGGATGTGTAGCGCGCCACATTTATAAACAGGAGGCTGCCTGACATTTAGGGTTGTTACTTTCTTCCTAAATCTATATCGTACGTAGAGTTGAGTCGTAAGTGTTCGTCTCTAACATTCGCCTTATTTTCCTTCATCGATGCCTTCGACTAGGAACCAAACAACTAGTAGACGGCTTGGTACAGATGAGGGAGAGGGTACCAGTCAGGTGCCCCAAGCTAGAGAAGGCGAAAGTGAGCCTCAGAGTGAGATGCCGTCTCGAACCTCGTCTACTCCGCCTTCCCCAGAGGATATTAGGAGCCACCCAGCATCTCCAGTTCCTCTATCTGGTACTACAGACCAGGACTTGCGGACTGTGGTACAGCTGTTGACTAGCTTAGTAGCCTCTCAGACTCAGAGGCAGAATACTGGTGCTGCTGATAGACCGGCTAGTGCCAGAGTTCAGGATTTTATTAATCTGGATCCTCCAGTGTTTACCGGGTCAGACTCCAAAGAGGACCCGCAGACTTTTATTGATCAGATACATCGCGCACTACGGGTTATGCATGCTAGTGATACGGAGGCTGTAGAGTTGGCTTCTTATCAGTTACGGGATTTAGCAGCTTTCTGGTAGGATAGTTGGGAAAGATCCAAGGGTCCGAATGCTTCCCCACCTGCGTGGAAGGAATTTTCTGAGGCATTTCTTCGTCACTACCTGCCAGTTGAGGTACAACGAGCTAGAGCTGATAAATTACTGAACCTTAGACAAGGTAACATGAGTGTGCGAGAGTACAATATGCAGTTTGATTCTTTAGCAAGGTATGCTCCCCATATGGTAGCCGAGATGTGTGAAAGGGTTCATTTGTTCTTGAACGGATTGGGACCACATCTGATAAATGAGTGCACGACAGCCTCCTTGATAGAGGGCATGGATATTTCCCATATTCAGGCTTATGCCCAGAACCTAGAGGATCGCAAGTGCAAGTAGAGGGCAGATAGGGAGCAGGATAGGAGCCAGCATAAGAGGACGAGATTTGCAGGGTGTTCTAGTAATTTCAGAAGTAGTGTCAGGCACCAGTCTTCGAGGAGTTCGGCACAACCTGTAGCTAGTGCCCCTCCACAATTTCAGAGACCTCGATATGATCGACTTACCTATTCGGGTCCAGGTTAGAGTTGGGCATCAGGCTCACAACATCACAGGGATACTAGTCAGACGAGGTCCCCAACACCACGTTATGATCAAGTGCGGCAAGGCCCATTTTGGACTATATCGTCGAGGTTCTGATGTATGCTGTTCTTGTGGACAGCCTGGCCATATAAGGCGGGATTGTCCTAATAGAGGAGGTGATGGTATGGTTCAGCCGACTGGATCTGCGTCTGGTTCTTCCTCATCAGTTCGACCTCCAGCACGGGGTTTCCAGCAGTCGACAGGTCGTGGTAGGGGTAGGGGTGCAGTGTCGAGTCCAAGTGGTGCTTAAAATCGAATTTATGCTCTAGCAGGTCGGTAGGATCTCGAGTCGTCCCTGAATGTTGTTACAGGTATACTGTCTATATTTTCTTGTGATGTATATGCGTTGATTGATCCGGGATCTACATTATCATATATTACACCCCTTGTGGCCGATAAGTTTGGCGTCGAACCTGAATTAATAAGTAAACCATTTGCGGTATCAACTCTAATAGGAGATTCTGTGGTTGTTAGGAAGGTATATAGAGGTTGCACCGTGACGATTTGTAGTCATCAAACCTCGGCAAATTTATTTGAGTTAGCAATGGTTGATTTCGACGTGATAATGGGAATTGACTGGTTGGCCTCATGCTATGCAAATGTCGATTGTCGTACGAAGATGGTTAAATTTCAATTTCCTAGTGGACCCATCATTGAATGGAAGGGGAATATTGTTTCGCCGAAAGGTAGGTTTATTTCCTATCTTAAGGTAAGGAAGATGATCTCAAAGGGGTACATTTATCATCTCGTTCGCGTTATGGATGTGGAGGTGAAATCTCCTACTCTACAATAAATTCCCGTAGTCAATGAATTTCCAGATGTTTTTCCAGATGAACTCCCAGGTCCTCCTGAAAGGGAGATTGAGTTTAGCATTGATGTGTTGCCTGACACTCACCCGATTTCTATCCCTCCATACAGAATGGCCCCGGCAGAGTTGCGAGAGTTGAAAATGCAGTTGAAGGACTTGCTAGATAAGGGCTTTATTAGGCCTAGCACTTCACCTTGGGGCGCGCTAGTCTTGTTTGTGCGGAAGAAAGACGGGTCATTGAGGATGTGTATCGATTATCGACAATTGAACAAGGTTACTATAAAGAATAAATATCCACTTCCAAGGATTGATGACCCGTTCGACCAACTTCAGGGTGCCAAGTATTTTTCCAACATTGACCTACGTTCAGGGTATTTCCAAGTGAGGGTCAAGGAGAAGGATATTCCAAAAACAGCCTTCCGGACAAGATATGGGCATTTTGAGTTCTTGGTAATGTCGTTCGGGCTAACAAATGCCCCGACAGCTTTTATGGATCTCATGAATACCGTATTTAGGCCTTATCTTGATGTGTTCGTGATTGTATTCATTGATGACATTCTAGTGTATTCCCGTTCAGAGACAGAACATACGGGTCACCTACGGATAGTATTACAGACCCTTCGGGATCGCAAGTTATATGCGAAGCTCTACAAATGTGAATTCTGGCTGAACTCGGTAGCATTCCTAGTCCATGTGATATCTGACGAGGGTATTAGTGTTGACACTCAGAAGATCGATGCAGTGAAGAGTTGGCCAAGACCCACAACACCGTCAGAAGTCCGCAGTTTTCTAAGGCTAGCAGGATATTATAGGAGGTTTGTAGAAGGGTTTTCCTCTATATCGGCACCATTGACTAAGTTAACACAGAAAGATACCAAGTTCTAATGGTCTGACGCTTGTGAACGTAGCTTCCAGCAGCTAAGAATCGGTTGATCTCCGCGCTAGTGCTTACTCTCCCAGAGGGAACAGAAGGGTATGTAGTATATTGTGATGCTTCAGGTGTAGGTTTGGGGTGCGTATTGATGCAACGTGGGAAGGTGATTGCATATGTGTCAAGACAATTGAAGAAGCATGAAAAGAATTATCCAACCCATGATTTTGACATCTACACAGATCACAAGAGTTTGCAATACATCTTCAGTCAGAAGAAGTTGAATTTGAGTCAGCGACGCTGGCTCGAATTACTAAGAGACTACGACGTCGAGATATTGTATCATTCCGGTAAAGCCAATGTTGTGTCAGACGCTCTCAGCCATAAGTCAATGGCAAGCTTAGTGCACATTGAAGCAGGTAAATGGGGGTTGACTAAAGAGCTTCATCAGCTAGCCAGTATGAGAGTCAAATTATTAGACTCTGAAGACGGGGGTGTTATTGTGCATAATACATCATAATCATCTCTGGTAGCCGAGGTAAAAGCACGGCAATATGAAGATTCCACCTTGGTACGATTGAGAGAGGGCATTCAGCAGGGTAAAATTGCAGCTTTTGAGATCAGAGGGGATGGAACACTGAGATACCAGGGCTGATTATGTGTGCCTAATATGGCAGGGTTGCGAGAGAAGATTAGAAATGAGATTCATCAATCCCGATATTCCATCCACCCCGGCTTGACAAAGATGTATCATGATGTCAAAGAGCAGTATTGGTGGGATAGCATGAAGAAGTCTATTGCATAATTTATAGCCCAGTGTCCCAATTGTCAACAGGTAAAGATAGAACATCAGAAACCCGGTGGATTGCTTCAGAATATGGAGATTCCAACCTGGAAATGGGAGGTGATCAATATGGACTTCATTATGGGATTACCTCGTTCTTATCATAAGTTTGACTCCATCTGGGTGATAGTTGATCGACATACAAAATGTGCCCATTTACTGCCAGTAAAGACAACTTACATAGCTGAAGACTACGCAAAGCTATATATCACGGAGATTGTTAGACTGCATGGTGTGCCGGTGTCTATTATATCAGATCGAGGAGCTCAATTTAAGACTAACTTTTGGAGATCTTTTCAGAAGAGTTTGGGCACACAAGTGAATCTCAGCACGGCATTTCATCCGCAGACTGACGGACAGGCTGAACGTACCATTCAGACACTAGAAGATATGCTACGAGCATGTGTTCTAAATTTCAAGGGAAATTGGGATGACCATCTTCCACTCATAGATTTGCCTACAATAATAGCTACCACTCCAGTATTAAGATGGCCCCATACGAGGCACTATACGGGAGGAGATGTAGATCACCAGTTGGATAGTTCGAAGTCGGTGAAACTGAGTTATACGGGCCAGATTTGATTCACCAAGCCATTGAGAAGGTGAAAGTGATACAAGAACGATTGAAGACGGCACAAAGCAGGCAAAAGTCCTATTCTGATGTCCGACATCGTGATTTTGAGTTTGAAGTTGGTGATTGGGTGTTCCTGAGGATCTCACCAATGAAGGGTGTCATGCGTTTTGGGAAGAAAGGTAAGCTGAGTCCAAGGTATATCGGTCCGTATAAAATTCTTCGATGAATTGGACGTGTGGCTTATGAGTTAGAACTGTCGTTCGAATTGGAATTTGTCCATTCGGTATTCCATGTATCTATGTTAAAGAAATGCATTGGAGACCCTTCACGAGTCGTCCCTATCAAAGATTTACAAATTACAGAGTATCTATCATATGAACAAGTACCAGTGGCTATACTAGACCGACAAGTCCGCAAGCTAAGAACAAAGGATGTAGCTTCCGTTAAGATATTGTGGAGGAACAAACATACGGAAGAAATGAGATGGGAAGCAGAGGAGGAGATGAAGTCTAGATACCCTTACCTATTCCAGAATGGAGATAATGAGGGTGCTGGGAGAACGCAAGACGCAGTAAAGGGAGAAACGCCTTTACGAGGTAAGCAATAACTTGAGAATACTCTTTCTTAATACAAAATAGTAATATGCAGATAATGTACATGTCCTTAAGTTTGCATACTCTTATAGGACCGTACTGTCAAGACCCGACCGGAGGGCGTGGCACCGGACCCTGCTTAACAGGCACAGGCGTACCCTTCATCTAGCTTTCCTTATTATTTATAAGGCTTGTCATACACATACAATCTCGAACAATAATCATAATGAACAGAAATATCATACCATGACATGAACACACTTATATACATAACACGACCAACAAGGCTGCAATGCAAAACAATACAACAAAATACATACGTTTGCCGACAAGGCAATTCAACTATACATAAGTTAACCTGTTGTCTATTGTCTATACATAACCCAACACTTGTCTATGAGCCTCTACGAGAACATACATAATGCAACCTATATCGGAACAGGGCCCCAACATGCCCATAATGCCTATAACTAAAATGCATACCAAGACAATGGCAAGCCCGAAGGATGGATCTCGCCAATATCCGCTGAACTGGCTAGCCTACTGTGGTGGGGGAGCCTCGTCTATTTGTCTGCCCAGACCTGCAGCACGACATGCGGCGTCCACAAATAAAGGATGTCAGTACGGATAAAGTACTGAGTATGTAAGACAGGAAACATAATGTAAGAACAATAATAAGCATCATGATAAGAAACATACAACCTGTACCGTCGGAATGCCTCTGAGGGCAACTAGCCATGTCATGCCTGACATGCATATGCATATATATATATGTATATATATATATATATATATCCTTTGGAAATGATCATATACATGTATACGCCTCTGTGGGCGTCATCATCATCATATACATACGCCTCTACGGGCCTCCTTATCATCATACCCAACTGATCAGTGGTTGCACAATAGGTGCCTGCCCGGCCGACTATAGCGCGGCGCGGTAAAGTAAAATAGATGTCTTCTATAGCACGACTAAGTAGAGTAAAACATATATTTGCACAACAGGTGCCTGCCCGGCCGACTATAGCGTGGTGCGGTAAAGTAAAATAGATAATGCATGCTGGACTCATATGAATCATGCTATCACGGTGACATAAGGTCGAAGAAATAATAACATATCAATTCTCCCACAAGAGGGGAAACAATATAAGCACTCCTATCTTCTAAGAGTAGAGTATCTTTTGGGGGCTTGTTCATTGTATCGTGTATAAACGGAGTCATGCAAAAGAAAGAAAGGAATGGTCTTACATACCTGGTATTCTCTGCATCAATTTCAAGCTTCGCACAGTTACGATTTCCTTTGTCTACAATGAAAGAACGATCTTATCATTATTTTCTAAACATTATGGTTATAATCAACTTCAGCCCTAAATTTACATGGTGTTTCTCCACACCCTTCTTCCTTCAAAACTCCACAATAATGGTAGTAAGACATGCAACCCAAAACAATTACAACCCAGTTCATTTTCAGTGATTGACTTCGACCTAGGGCTCACATTACACATAAACAAGTTTCCAAGGACTCTTAGGAAAAGAATGCATGAAAGAGGGTGGTGACTTACCTTGTATGTGGAATATCTCAGCCCTTCTCCTTGGTCTTTCAACTTCTAGGTCTAACTCTCAATTAGGGCTTGCAGAAGGAGGAAAATCAGCTAGGGCTTTTCTCCAATTCTTCAATTTCTGGATTCTTTCTCCAATTTAGAACTTGAAAGGAGAAGAAATTGGTTAGAGTTTGTGTGGGACTTTGAGAGGGGTCGCTGGTGGTCCTTCTACTGGGTTTGAGTTTCAGAAAATGAAGAAAGAATTGGTTTAGGCCCCTTTTATAGGTCAGGAGATAATTGACACACGTGTCTTATGCCTACAGGTTTGCGATAGCATTCTCGTAGCATAATCAACATGCGGTTCGCATTTTGGACGCGAACCGTGGCTCAGAAATCTGTTACACTCTACGACACAGAAGGACATATTTGCGGCTCACATGTAAGAAATGCGATCGCATTCTTGGACCGCATTCTTGACATAGATTTCTGCCCAGAACTCTATTCCAGTCTGCGATACCATATGGTCAAAATGCGGTTCGCATGCGAGAAATGTGATCGCATAGTCGACCGCATTTCTGACATTAGTCCTAGCCCAAGACTCTGCCCTGTTCTTCGATCTCGGCATGTAATAATGCGGGTCGCATGTGGGTTATGCGATAGCATTCCATACTTTGCGACACCTGTTGTCCTTTTTCTTGTCTTTTTAACTCTTTTTCTAGTTCTTAGGCTCTTATATATAAACTATCTTACCACGAAATGTAATATACAAATTTACGGGTTGTAACACTCTCCCCCCCCCCCCCC
>MCJB01032357.1:152390-170097 GCA_002018475.1 Nicotiana obtusifolia | reverse complement strand
AATATATATATATATATATATATATATATATACACACACACACATCTACAGTACAAAGATAGAAGCAAATAAACAATCAACTATGGGGAAGGGAAACATGTTTCGGAGTAACAGATAAAACAAATCATCAAAGAAATATAAGGAAAAACTACAATTAATTTCTAACACAAATAAAGAGAAAATTTCAGACAACTTTCACTCTCTGTCATATCCTGTTGCAGGCGTGCAACTCGACCCCATTTCCTTATAATATGTGGTAGGCGTACCACTCGACTCCATTTCCTTATAATCCTGTTGCAGGCGTGCAACTCGACCCCATTTCCTTACATTTGTGGTAGGCATACCACCCGCTCCCATTTCAATAGTCATCACATCAATCACAAGAATTTCAGCAAGGAAGCAAAACAATATAATAACTTCTCAACAAGAGAACAACAACATCAAAACAATCACCCCGACAAGGGAGAGTTAGCTATAACCAAACCTAACTCAACTCCTATTCAGCTCAACTAATGTCAGTACTCAATTATAATTAAAATTCTACAACTGAAACGGTTCTATTTACAATTAACCTCCCAACCCAAATTTTCGATTTATTAAATCTAGACACGACCCCACTAATGTGACACTGGACCCCTTAACTTCTAACAATTCTTATTCGACTAGACTATTTAACAATCGACTTTATACCGAATAGAAGAAGGCTAAAACCGTATCGTTTCATTTCTGTGGTAGGCGGACCACCCGACCCCATTTCATTTCATTTCTGTGGTAGGCGTACCACCCGACCCCACTTATATCACAACAATATCAAGAATAATGTTCAACAATTGGAACACTGATCACACAACAATTATCCATATACGACCCACGGTCATGCTTGACACCCACATATAGATACTCGTCACCATGCCTATACGTCGTTCTCAACAAGGAGCAATTTAGCAAATAGTACACAAATTCTAATCCCTCAAGCTAAGGTTAGAACAAACACTTACCTTGCTTTGCTTCAAAATTCAAGGTTTCCAATAACTTCAAATCTTTTGCAACACTCAAAACTACAAGCCTTCAAGCGTTCCACAACGAAATTGGCAGCACTTTGTGCTAGGGTTTTGGGGTTAGAAAGTGGGAAATTTCATAATGGGTGTTGGGGTTTGAAGGGTGTGATTCCACGGTTGTTTTTCAGCGTATTTGGGGCTATTTTTGATGATTTTCCAGCTGGGTTTTTGGTGGGTTTAGACGGGAAGAGCTGGGTTGGTAATTTGGAGTTGATAGCTATGTCATGGAGGTGTTTTCATGGAATTGGGGGCTATTTCAAGGTGATTTGGAGGTTGATTTGTTGGGGTTTGAGGGTGTTTTGGAGAGGTTTTCTGAGATGGTGTCGAAAATAAGTGGGTTTTTGCGTGTTAGGGTTACTGGTTTCTACTTATAATGGGTTAAAAATAGGAAAAAATAAAAGGTCAGATGCCAGAATGCGATCGTATTCTGGTCGCAAAACACATATGCGGTCCGCATTTGGGTCGCATTTCTGACACAACATTTGACCCAAAACTCTATCTCACTCTGCGATCGTACTGTCAGATTTGCGGTCCGCATACCTGAAATGCGGTTCGCATTCTCGTCGCATTTTTAACGTAAAGTTTGCCCTATTTCTCTGTTCCGCTTTGTGATCCAGGAAGTGGAATTTGCGTTGGCATTTCCAGTATGCGATCGCATACTGACCGCAATTCCTGACCTGGTTTTACACCCAGGTTTCTGTTTCACTTCGCGATGCCTATGCAAGATATGCGGTTCGCATATCTGAAATGCGATTGCATTTCTTGCATTTCTTAATTTTTTTCGAACTCTTTTCTTAGTTTATTCAATTCTTATACCTCGTACACTGCAAGAATATTAAAATTGCACAATTACAAAGGGGAACTTGCACGTAAGGCAACCAAGTCAAAACAATTAGCATCACATTTGTTTTCACGACACATCGGGCCGTTACACTACCGAGGAAGAAGAATTCTCGGACGAGGAACTATACGACGATGAGCTTTAAACAGTTGGTTTCTTTAACAACTCTCGTTTATAGCTATATATTTTCTTTATATCTTCCAATCTAAATATGTATTATATTATGCAGATGACAGGCAAAGGTCGAGGTAACGCTGATTCCATTCTCGCTTAAGGAGGCAATTTTCAATGAATTTAAGGTATAAATGTTCTTTTAAGCAGTACAATTATTTATATTTATGATATTTCCATCTAAATACTTAACTTCTGAAATACAGAGCAAGTGTGTATAGGAACACCGCTATAGTGCGGAGGTAGCTGCTAACTTCCATCTCAAGGCTCGCAAGCGGTTGTCCCATTGCTTTTCCAACGCTAGAAGGTCTAACCAGAAGCCCTCCTGGTTGCTTGATCGTCTATGGGATGATCTGCAAAGGCAATGGCTAACCGCAGATTTCCTAAAGAAGAGCGAGCAAGGAAAGAAAGCTCGTGCTTCGGAGAAGGGAGGCTCTCTGCACACTGAAGGTGCGATCAGCCTCGGTTCAATAAAGAGGAAAATGGTACGTAATTGCTTAATTTAATTTTAATTTTCACCGTCTAATCTGTTTATTAACTAAAATTTATGACTTTTCAGGAGAAGAAGTTGGGTCGTCCGATGAGGCAAGATGAGTTATTCAAGCAAACTCATATTGTCAAGAAGAAGAAAGATTCGGATGAAGAAAGGTGGGTCGAGGACCGAGCCTTGGCTATACATGTAAGTTTTCAATTTTCATTAAGTACTTTGATTTAGTTTTATATAACTTTTGAATACTAATTCTATGTAATTTTTCTTATAGAGTCGCTTCACAGCTGAGGTTGAAGAATTTGTACGCAGTCAGCCACCATCTTCATCGGGCGACCCAATCCAACCGTCGGACGAGGATGCTGAAAGATTGTGGACGCAGGCTGCTGGCGGTCTAAAAGGGGGGAAGGTATACGGGCTTCCCGCTAAGAAATTCCACCGCTATAGGTGTGGAATGCAAGGAATAGGCACTTCCTCGCAAGCGGAGCAACTTGATGAGGAGTGCATCTCCTCTATATCGGGAGAATTTGGCAAAGCTCACAGCCGAGCTAGAAGCTGCCAAGGAAAGAGAGAAGGTTAGAGAAGAAAGAGAAAAGTTTAGAGATGCTCAGTATGTTGCATACAAGAGCAGCTCAAATCTCTCTTGGCTTCTGGCGCTTTTCCGATTCCCCGTCACGTGAATTATCGCCAGATGGTCACCCTCCCCCTGCTACTTCCTCCCGTCATCCCCGTTATCATCCCTCCGGTCCTACACAACAACACCCTTATCCACAACATCTTGGTGATGACACTTCATCCGACGATGACACTCCTGATGTAGACATTAGTAAACGTTGAATTGTAATAACATTTAACTAATGTATAAGTTCATTTGAACTTTATACCTTGTTATTGTTTAATGTTGTTGTTTAATGATGTTGTTGTTTATTGTTGTTGTTACTCTCGTTGTTGTTTAATGATGTTGTTGTTTATTGTTGTTGTTATTCTCGTTGTTGTTTATTGTTGTTGTTGTTGTTGTCGTTGTTGTTGTTTGTTGTTGTTGTTGTCGTTGTTCTTGTTTTCATGGCATAAAATGCCTATTTTAAGAATTTGGTAAGCTGGCAGGTGGTGTAGCTGCCAAAACAGGCTATTTCTGGAAAAAATGAACCAAAAAAAGCGACCAACGTTGGTTTCAAGTTGGTCGCTATTTTGCTGGGAAAAAAAATAAATCTGCAAATTAGCGACCAACCTTGGTCGCTATTTGGTCGCAAATCTATAAAAAAAAAATTAAATTTTAAATTTTGTAACCAAGGTTGGTCGCTATATTACCCAGATTTTTATAATCTGGGAGTATAGCGACCAAAGTTGGTCGCTAATCAAAAAATTAAAAAAAAATTTAGCAGTTAGCGACTAAAGTTGGTCGCTAACTACTAATTTTTTTTTTTTTTGTTTAGCAACCAACATTAGTCGCATATTAATAATTTTAAAAAAATAATAATTACTTTAGCGACCAATGTTGGTCGTTGGTAGCTATTTTTCAGAATATATTAATTTTTTTTAAAAAAAATAGCGACCAACTTTGGTCGCTAATTGGCGACCAAAGTCGGTCTCTATATGTTTTTCCGGAATGTTTGGTCCTTTTGTGATAGAGATCAATGTTGGTCGCAAATTTGCGACCAACTGTGGTCGCAAATTGTTTGTGACCACCTGAATACTGACCAGGCCGTTTTGATCGCTTTTTGGTCGCTTTTGGGCAAATTGTGACCAACTTTGGTCGCTTTTTTCGGTCGCTTTTGACCTGTTTTTTAGTAGTGTTCTACTATGTTACTCAAATAATATCCGAAAATAGTAATTTCATGTGGGCGAAATTTCTAGGAAAAAGGGGCTGAAATTCGACCACCATGTCTTTCCCTCTAGGTGGAAAACATTATGTATTTATAGCACAAGTTTTAACGGTTAAAACCCTTTTCCAAAATCAATTGGGTTTTCTTTTTCACCTGAAAAAGGATTCCTTTATTTTATATTATTTAAGCACAACAGGGACCACAACATTTAATTAACAAGGCTTCCAATTACGGAATTAATTTGTAATTTTAGAAATTAATATCCACCATAATTAATTATGAATTATTTCACTAAAAATTCGTAATTGCACTCTTTATTCAATTTCGAAATTCATCTATTAAATCTTATTTAACTCCCATGTTAAAATTCAGATATTAATCAATTAAATTAAATTGCTGACAATTTAATATATTGATTATTTCCTTTAGACTTTCGCTTAACTTATTTCATGTGTCGGATACAAAACTCACCGGGGGTTTACACTTCATCAATCTCTAAATCGAGACATGGATTCCATCAATTAACTATTATTTCGCCAATGTTATTATTATTATCCAATGTACCAGGCATATTGACCCACGAAAAGGATCTCGCCTTTTAATAAATCAAAACAATAATAATATATATAACTAATAATAATTATATTCAGATTAAGAGTATAAGTACATTTAATGGCTAGAGAGTTTATTTTATTAAGTAAGTATAAAATACTTATCTCTACTTGGTCCGTTCAATACATACAAAATGTACTAGCACAAGAAGTTGGGATTAAACCATTCTCATAATCAAGATAAATTATATTTAATCTTGTGCTACTGGTTTGTCCAATTCCATCGTTAGATTGTGAACTCAAACTTTATACTTATATGGACCAATGATTTAATCTTTCATGTATAAGCTAGATTCTATACACTAAATTATTTACTATATAAGCAAAGCACACAAATTAATATATAATCTATTTAAAATTTTATTAAACTGATTAAATAATTATTTCATATCTAGACCAAACTTATAATTAATAGTATATATCTCAACCGTAGGAGCCACCTAGAAGTTTAGAAAACTACAGCCGCCAAAGTCAGTCGTACGACGTCCCTGGCTGCTATGTTTTAGGCAATATCGTTGACGGTGGCCCACCATTGACTGTGTCATTATAACGACGTCATGCAATTTATTTTGTAAAAGAAAAAGGCTTAACATAACCGAAATGGCTCGATTTTGCCTTTTCGACTAACATACTCATTTCTCGGAATTTTTAAAAAAATCTAATCCTTTTTTTAATCCTATTTAAAATCAATACTCCCTAAATTTTTAATTTAAACATTTTCATTTTACCTTTATCCCTTGTATAATGTAACATGACATATTAAAATATTTAACAGGTATTTTTTATGATAAATATAATATAACTCTGCATAATTAAAAAGCTTCTTTATATTCTTAAGCTGCATACCATATCAAAGTACTAACACGCAAAATGAAATGGAAAGAGTAATTTTATTGAAACCTTAAAAGGTCCAAGTACAATATGTGCTATTTGCTCTAAAGCATCGGCGGATTTAGATGTGTAATACAGAATACTTTTAGGGAGTATTTGTGAAATTAAAAGTAATTTTATAAATGCACAACAACAAAACAATAACAATAAACTCAGTATAATCTTATAAATATGGTTTGGGAAGAATAGAATATACCCGGACCTTATTTCTACCTTGAGGTTAAAGACACTATTTCCGATAAATAAATACGCAATACCATCTAAAGTAATTTAGCCTTGTATCTTTTAAGTGGTGCGGCATAGTTTTACTTACATGTTTTATTTATACAAAGGGAATGCTATTAGTAAAGTGAATAAAAAAACAGAGAAATTATTATAACCTTCACTATGAGTAAAATGTAGAGAAAGTACCTCCTTAGTTTCACTTTAAACTGTAATTGACCAGAACAAAGTAAAAGGAAGACTCGAAAGTATCAAATGTACTCCTAAAAATTGTGAGTTTTATATGGTTTTGAATAATACTTATAAAGTATCTCATTATTGATATAATAAAAAATAATATCACTTTTTAAAAATAAATTAAGAAAAAGATCATCCTGTAAAATGAAACACCAATATTTCATACGGTTTTTATACGGCTAAGTTTACATACATGTGTATCGCACGTGTATCAAACCTTGTTTTTCTCAAACGAAAAAAAAAGGTCTCTGTCACCATCGACGAAATTAAAAAGCAAGATGAAAGACTCATTCTCATTATTACCACGTGTGGGAACCCAGAAGTATTTCTTAAGAAGTAAGATTTATTTATTGACACAGTCAAGCCGGCCCCACTTTTTGTAAGCCACTTCCGCCGTTCCGCGTGCCCGTTCATATCGTGTCCTCCCCCTCCTCCTCTTCTCTTCATAATAATTCAAATTATAAGAACACTTAACAGATTCTACGTACAACCTAAAGCCTCAGCAGAAAACAAGTAAATCGCAACTTTAGAAACAACACTCAGCACATATTACACACTACATAAAACTCAGCAATTTGTACTTTCTTCAAATGATGAATAACTACTCAAGCTCATCATGCTCTTCAGTAATTAGCGCGGAAGCTTCTGATGAAGAAGCTATCAATATATTAGCTTTAAGGAAACCCAAGAAGCGTGCGGGGAGGAAGAAGTTCAAAGAAACTCGCCACCCGATATACAGGGGAGTGAGAAGGAAGAACAGCGACAAGTGGGTCTGCGAACTGCGTGAGCCCAGCACACAGAAGCGCATATGGTTGGGAAGTTACCCAACTGCAGAAATGGCTGCACGAGCTCACGACGTAGCTGCATTGTCGCTTAGAGGACATCTGGCCACTTTAAACTTCGCAGACTCCGCTTGGCAATTGCAAGTGCCGGTATCAAAGGATCCCAAGGACTTGCGCCAAGCGGCTGCTAAAGCAGCAGAGGCGTTCCGGCCAGGAGAGGAAACTGATGTTAATTCTAGAGGGGAAGCTAATACTGGCAATGGTGAAGAGGAAATGAAGGCACTAACAGAAGAGAACGCGGCAAATAATTGCATGCAGAATGTGGTGACTGCAGAAAATGTTATTTATAGCAATTCATGTGGAGAGGTGGGAATGTTTGGGACACAAGAATGGCAGACAAATATGGAAGAAGGGAGCCTGTTTTCACCAAATCCTTGTTTATTAGGGAGTTGTTTCAGCTGGGATGATGATGTGGAAAGTGATGTTGAGGTGTCATTGTGGAGTTACTCTATTTGATAGCTCATATATAGTTGGAGTCAGTGGCGGATCCAGGAATTTGCGGTCGTGGGTGCTCATTCTCTTAAGCGAAAAGTTTCTACCCATCATATAGTATAAGTTCACAACTATCGTCTATCTAAATACAGTTGTAAAAACATTTAATAGAAAAACTACGGTTAATATTATCGTTAGCAAAAAAATGCTTCTATTCACTAGCCACAATGAACTACTAATAATGTTACTTTATAGAAAAAGATATCTAGTCACATGTTACAACTGTGCTCGACGACTTTTCATATGTTGAAAACGATCGATAATAGCATCATTGCTTACAGTTGCAAATATCTTACGCTCTACATAGCAAACTAAAAAGGGAAAGATAAAATAAAGGAAAGGCCCTCAAGAAGTCAATAAGGAAAAGAATAAAAAGGGAAAGAGAAATAGTTGGCACTTGACTGGCAGTAAAGTATTTTTTTTTAAATTATTTCGCACTATATAAAAAAATTGGTTCAAGCAAGAATCGATCCCTAACCACTTTATATTTGTGCATTCTATTTTCACCTCTTAACCAAAGCACCCACAACACTTTTTTGTTTAATGGGTGCTAGCTAGTTTTTTATATCAATATACCCTGTATTTTCTATATAATTATACAGAGTTTGCGTCGGGATTAATGGGTGCTTCAGCACCCGGTAGTGAAAGTGTGGATCCGCCCCTGGTTGGAGTATATCCAATTTGTAACAAGCACCTGCCACCTAGATCATATTCTTTTTATCCACGTGGATTATGTTCTCCACATGGCATTTGTTTAAATTTAAAATATATAATTTTTATCTATTTAATTAATTATTATTTTTGTAGTTTATTTTTCCGGATCAAGTTCGTAATTAAAAACTTAGCTGGATTTCAACTATTTAGGATAAAATTTTCAATTGGCTAAAAATAATAAAATGTGAGCCAAACTCTTTTACAAATTAGGCGCAAAAGAGAAGAAATATACTGTTAAAACAAACAGTCATTGCATTTAAAGAAAAATAGAAAAAATATACAATTTAACCTCCATTACTCTGTAAAGGTTTTTATTTGCTAAAAATAATTGAGCTTTCACAAAGTTTCTTTGTAGATTGGACCCAATAATTGAACACACTGTTAGAATAAATAGACATTATATTGCATCTACAGAAGAAATAAAAAAGATCATAGTTGAAACTTCATTAGTTTGGTCAAACCCTTTTTATTTGGCAAAATACTAATGGAGCTCTAGTGAAGTTCTTCTTTTTGTATTGATTTGGCCAGAAAAGAAAAAATATATAGTTAAAATAAATAATCTTTGTATTTTAAAAAAGAATAAAAAGAAATTGATATTCAACTATTTTGGCTAGAAGGTTTTTATTTGAATAATAATGATGGAGTTACAGTCAACCTTTTATTTTATATAAAGTTTCCCAAAAAAAGAAATATACAGTTGAAACAAAATAACAATTGTCATTACCCAAAAAACAAAAAGAAGAATTCAAAAAAATGCAAAGTTGCGTAAAATATGTATTGAATATTATGAAGAAACAAGAGGAAACAAATAAATTATTTTCCCTCCGTTTTAATTTGTTTGACTCTTTTCGGAGTATAAAAGTTAAATTGACTAATTATCGGTGTGAATTCAGACATAGATTCTTTAAGTTTTTTTGAAATAAAATTTAAATATTTAAAATTACATAAAAAGTACTATAAGTCATAATAGTTTAACAATTCAAATATTTGAAAACCATTTTCCGAAATATGGTAAAAAAATTTATTTGACTCAAATGATAAAATATTTATTCTTTTTTGAACAATCGGAGTAGTATATTATTATATGACAATAACAATTGGAAAATATCCTATGTAAAAATATATAATTTATTATCTTTTATCATTCCCACGCACATAAAAGAAAATTTATTGAATGTTAAGACTAGTGAGTGTTCTTCATACAAAAAGAAATCAATGTAGTAGTTCACAAATCGATGAGAAAGTTGAAAAACTAAAGGAAGAGAAAGAAAATACCTTCATCTTTTTTGCTGACAATTATGTTTAGAGAAGCTTAATAAGAAAATACCTTCATCTTTTTTGCTGACAATTATCTGCAGGTTTCAACAACAAATAATGAATCAAATGTCAAAAGAAGCAAGTCTCACAAAACAAAATATATGGAAGTGATAAAGATGTGCAGAAGCAAAAATAAAATAAAATGTGATAACATAAGTGATGCAACATGCATCCGGAAGGGATGGAAAGCGAGAACAAAAATAAAGATTAGTTGAAGCATCCAGAGCCACCAAAGGATTGTTTATATTCAGCCACAAATGTCCATAGTCTTGCTCAGGGATAGATGTACAATAATGGTACGGGTTCGACAGCATTCAATATCTTTTATCCAAATTTTATATTTGTCTTGAAAATCAATCTAGTAACTTCAGAAAGGTAAAATATCCATAATATATAAACTTCAAATCTCTTGTCTTGCTGAAAGGCTATGAACAATGTTTTATATATATATATATATATACTCTTATTTTTTACTCATGCTTTTGATTGGACAGGTGAGTACAGAGAAAATTGGTGAACAAATAAACCATCTTCAAGATCTTGTACCAGTTTACAATAAAGTGTTGAGAAAATACATCTTTACGTGCTCTATCAACTAAGAGAAAATATATTGAATTCAGTTATTGTAAGCTTACTGTTTTTTCATAGGTGACCAGTAAAGTTGTGATGCTTGATGAGATCATTAATAATGTGCAATCCCTCCACGGTCAGTATGAACTAAATTACTTAGATGATATTTATTGTAGAGTTAACAAAAGCTGACTGTGGAAAACTTAGGGTGTGTTTTGTATAACAGAAAATATTTTCTTGAAAAATGAGTAGTAATTTTATTCATTTTTCAGTGTTTGGTTCATAAATTAAGGAAAATATTCTCAAGATTATTTATAAATAATTATATACAATAAATATAAAGCCATAAACTTTCGAACCAACAACCTTTCAAACCCACAAATTTCATAAACATCCGAATCGCTAAACTTTTGAACCTGTAAACTTAATAATTTCTAAACCCGCAAACTTCCAAACACATAAACTTCTGAACTCATAACTTTGAAACTCGTAAAATTCCGAACTTGTAAACTGAAAATATAAAAAAAAATTATTTTTTCCATGCGCGGGGGTGGAGGGGGAAGGGGGAGGAGTGATGCAGAAAAATGAAAAAACAGAAAACTAAAAATACAAAAAAAAAGTTAAAAAAAAATTTGCGGGGAGTTGGGGTCAATCCGGGGGAGGGGGGAGGACGGCGCTTGGGGGGATGGTTTGGGTGTTGTATAGATTTTTTACAGGAAATTTAAAATACAAAAAAAAAAATTAAAAAGAAATTTTCGGGGGTTAGCAAGGTGGATGATGACGGAAAAGAAAAAAAAACTAAAATTTGAAGGAAAAAAAAAAACCTTTTTGGAGAGAGGAGGTGGGAGAGGTGGGGTAGGAGAGAAAAGGGGGAGGGGTTGAGGTTAGATGTGAGGGTAGATGGAGTTTTTGGAAAATGTTTTCTAATTTTTCTTAGGGAAATCATTTTCCTCCAATTTTAGAAAAATGTGATATCTAGGAAAATATTTTTTCAAATTATTTTGTGCAACCAAACAGTGAAAAATGAAAAAAATATTTTTCGAAAAATATTTTCTGAAAATTATTATCCGTCATACCAAACACACCCTTAGTGTTCCAATTTTTGGAAACATAAAGTTAATAACAAAAGCTCATATTCATGTTATTTGAATATAAGAAAATATTAGAAATTACACGAAGAAGGTTCAAGAGATTCCACTTTATTCTCTACAAGGTGTTGAGTTTAATAAGAAGATTTAAATGATATTTTTTCAGCAATATGTGTAAGATATGAAAGAACACTAAAACAAGAAAGAGAGTAAATCATTTTAGAGGAAAAAAGAGACGAATTTTTTTTTTTTCATAGGAAACTCATTTGGAGAACTGGAGAAAAAAAATGAAGAAGAAGGTGAAAAATAAAGAAGAAAAGTGAAAAAATAAGAAAAAATGGTGAAAAAATAAGGAAGAAAGGTGTGTTAGGATATACTATTAACCATGTGGTTTGATTATAGTATTATGTTTATTTATTGGAACAATTGTTTATTTATTTATTCAATTCAATGAAGTCTTAATTTAAATAGATCATTTGTTCATATGTGTGCCCTTTACTTATATAGTAGACGATTTAGTGTATGGAGCTTCAGCTCATGCGCGGAAGATTAAATTGTCGGTTCTTATAAGTTATAAAGTTAATGTTCACAATCAAAGATGAAACTGGGCAAAGCATCTTGATGATTGTAGCATAAGATTAAATTATAATCTATCTT
Organism: Nicotiana obtusifolia; assembly: GCA_002018475.1. Lineage (NCBI taxonomy): Eukaryota > Viridiplantae > Streptophyta > Magnoliopsida > Solanales > Solanaceae > Nicotiana > Nicotiana obtusifolia. The sequence continues at coordinate 158,076 of MCJB01032357.1, read as the reverse complement.
GATTATGGGAATGGTCCCGTTCTAACTTCTTATGCTAGTATATTTTTTTTTTATATTGAACGGACCAAGTAGAGATAAGTGTTTTTGTACTGAATATATAAAACTACCTCTCTAGCTCATTGAATGTTCTTATACTCTTAATCTTGATATGATTGTTATGATCAATGTGCTTCGTTCATTATTTTGATTTATTAAAAGGTACGACTCAACTGCGAGTTAATGTATTCCTCGTAAATTGAATAATGACAAAGTGCATTTGTGAAATAATAATTAGTTGATAGAATCCGTGTCTTGACCATTGAGATTGATGATACCCCTTTATGGATGCTTGAAAATTTTCATGTGAAAACCCTGCAGGTGAATTTTGTATCCGTCACATGAAATAAGTTAAGCGGAAGTATAAAGGATTAAATTAGTCGATAAATTAAATTGTCAGTAATTTAATTTATTTGATTGGTATTTGTAATCTTAACACGGGGAGTTAAATAAGTTTTTAATGAATGATTTCGAAATTAAACTGAGGAGTGCAATTACAGTTTTCTAGTGGAATAAATTGTAATTTATTGTGGTAGGATTAATTCATTCATATTCCGAATTAATACCACAATAGGAAGCCTCGTTATTAAATCTGTGGTCCCTGCTGTGCCTGAATATTCTAGAACAAGGAAATTAAAAAAGAAAAATAGTATCCTTGGTGGGTTAGGAGACTGCTACACATTTTTGGTGCGTAGTAGACTCCTACACGTTTTTGGCTACACGTTTTTGGTAGGAATAAGACTTCTACACGTTTTTGGTCTTGGATTACCTAAAAAACGTGGATAAATAAAAGAAAGAAAAACCCTAAAGGGGATGATTCTGGTTGGCCGAAATTTCCACAAAAAAGCATCACTATTCTTGAACCAAAATACTTGCCACTCAAGTATCACGTTCGTAAAGATTCAGGATACACAGCAGAAGACCGTAGACCTGGATAACGCGAACATTATTGAAGATTTGTGCAGTAACTTCAAGAGGTTAGTGTTACTATCTCGTAATTGATTATATTTCTCTAGTTTACATGTAAGATTATTTGGTCTTGGGTGATTGCTTCCGTTGCGTTTATATGCCTATTCCTATCAAGGTGGATATAACTGAAATAAACAGAATATTTATTAAAAAAATAAAACTGAAAGAGGGATAGGCTAATTAGCCATTATTTTCTATCAGGTGGGCCATTTTGATGGCTTTTTCAATCGCCACGCGCTCTCAAGCGAATATTTACCCACGTTATGCCAGGTCAGCAACACAAGGGTTTTAATAGGAAGGGTAATATAGTTCAGAAAAAATTTAGGGACAACGAAAATTTAAGTAAAAAATTAACAAAAATATGATTGTTTAAGGTGATTTGAGAGTATTAATTCTATTTGTTGAACAAGCGTTTTCCTATTCCTACTATTAATAAAGGAGAGTTTGAGGAGCTTGGGATCGTCAGGGTTATTTTGGGAAGACTAGAACCGTTTTAGGGCTATTTTGGAAAAATTTCAACAACTTTAGCCATTAACACATGGGCTCCAACTAAAATTTCCATTACGTGTCAGCAGAGTTAATATAAATGTGGGCTCCTTCGCAGACTTTTTTGAGGCTATCAGAGTCAATATAAATGCTTCTTGTAACTATAATTTTTGTTTCAAATTCTTAACCAAACTTAATTTATTTTTCCAATGGTGAAATTTAAGTTTAGAAAAAGAAATATGGTGAAATTAGGCCATCCATATTTTGTAAACCTACTTAATTAGAACACTGGAGCAAAGATTTGACAGTAAATTTGTGAGCCTTAAAATGACATGAAAAAAAAATAGAAGTTTACTTTTTGCACAATTATCAATTATAGATAAAATAGTTAAGAAATGAGAGACTTTATTGTAGCAAGATTTACAGAGTTCTTGATAAATATCTCAATGTTATACTATTGTTACAAATAAAGAAAGAGATCAGGATGCCAATGTCTAAAAAAATGGTGCAAATAATTTTTTTTTTATAAAAAAAACAGATACATGTACAAATATAAGTTGAACATGTTTTCAATTTTAACTGTTCATTCACACGTTGTTATTAATTTGCATATTATTGAATTTGCGATAGCCACGCATTTCAACTATGAATACCCATGACAAGCAAATAAAACTAATTAAAGCTGGTAAGCATTGAAAAACCAAAGTTGGATCAAACCCCAAATCAGGAAAACATTAATACTATTCTTTTGTAGATCTAAAATAATTATATCCTACAAGTTTAAAAAAGTTTTCAAATATTTCGGAAGCGATTGTACAAAATATAATGCGACACGAAATGACACCAAAAGATTGTTCAAAGACTTTTTCCATAAAATTTGCTAAAAAGCTGAACTACTTTTTTTAATAATAAATCTTCTCTGCTAATGAGAAGATAATGTTTTCAAAGAACTACTTCAAACGATTGAGTATTATTCTAATTTCAATAGAAATTTTTGATGTACAAATAGCTATAACTTAAAAAAGGGATGAAGAAGAGGAATAATCTTTATAAAGCTATTTAAGAATGTCGGATTATTATAAAAGCTATTCAATGGCGATTGATCCTGAATTTGTTTAAATTTAAGATTCGTAATGAAAACATGAGTATTTAGAATATTTTTATATATGAAGAGAAATTATGAACAATCAGCAAAACTATGATTTATTTCCTCTCTCGCACCAAAAAAAAATTAAGAATCCAGAAATTAAAAGAAAAAAAATTGATGATCAAGAAATAAAAATTTTAAAAATAAAAATAATAGAAACCCAACAACGTAGGCTTCATTATAAAAGTTGACCTAGCCATAAAAAAAATCATATATTTCAATCCACGAGCTTTAAACCCTAGTTTTTACCGTGCAAAATTTGAACTCTATCTTTTGGTGCTTTATTTTGGAACTCTAAATATAATTTTAATCATAAAAATTAAACATCTAAACTCTAATTATAAACTTTTAACTTTAAGGTAAAATTATTACGACAAACAAATTTTCTTTTAAAGATACTTAGCTGTAAGAAAAGACAATAATATTTATAAAAGAAAAGAACTTTTTCTTTGAATATAATTTTATATTTGATGACTATGAAATTCAACGAAACAAATCCTAATGGATTTGCACGATTTTTTTGCCTACGCGAGAGACTGTGCAAGGTAAGAGTGCACATGACTTGCATCTGTATAACATCAATATGTATTTTGATAACTTTGATTTTAAAGTATTTTCTTTGTCCCTTTTTGGTCTAATGGGAAGAAATGGAGTGTGCTATTGAGTTTTGTCTTCTAAAAAGTTAATTAGAGCAAACTTAATGACCTAAAGTTCTAAGTACATAATGCTAACATTTAAAGATACAAATTAATACTTTTTAATTTGAGCGAATGAGATTACTGAGATAGGAGGAGAAAAAATAAATAGTTTATTATCTAAACAATGACTGACATATATAATTAGTGTATAAAGTGAACTTGCAAAACTTCCTAGGCAATTAGCATGCAAAAGAATTATCTTTTTGAATCTTAAGATAAGAAATTATTTGATATTCCTTACTATTTTGTTAAGTAACGTTGATCACAAATTTTGAGAACTTTTCTAAAATATTTAAAATTAAGCTCTAAAGAGGAAAGTTAAAGGATATACATATAGTTTGCAACTAAAATTTGTATTACTATCATGCTATTGATATAAACGATATAAGTACCTAACTTTGTAGATTAATGCAGTACTACTCATATGATTAAGAAAAGTTTAACCTTAGGGCCCGGGCTCAGCACCGGCCTACAGCCACTAGTGTTAGAATATCGGCAACTATGTTTCCCACAATAAAGATCAACATTAGAGTCAAACAAAAAAAAAAAAAAAACCTTTAATTATAGCTAAAGCAACAAAAACAATATGAGAATATACAACAAAAAACACTATCTACAAAAACCCATTAAGTGAAATAAAAAGATTACATTTTTTACCTCATTAATATTGCAGATAATATCTGATAAACTTAATTTGTTTTTCATCTTTGCAAGTTGATATCAGATCACTTTGAATCTAACTAATATAAGTCACTAAACTGGACCACAACTATTTGTCACATGTAAGTTATTTGGTTTCTTTTATTTTTCATACTTTAACATGGGAAATTAAATTAATAAAATTATAAAATTAGAATAAATATTAAGATGAATATATTGGTTGAGATGGTTGAGGATTTTTATGTGGCGGAATTTTTTCTTTTATTGAGTAATTAGCAAAATAGGATCAACAATCATCATTTTCAAAAACTTATACCAACTTTTATTTTATAACACAATTGAATTTTAATTTAAAAATTTATGTTATTCTTTTAAAATTTTATACTCATTGAAACGAGGGACAAGCGCAACACGCATACCCTTAAGACTAGTAATAAGAAATATACTTCATCTAAGTTCTATTTCTAATAAAATTTCTTATATTTGTGGTTCATTAATATACAAAATTAATTAACACACGTATATACATAACAATTTAATTTATTCTATCTCAAATTTCGCGCGGGTTATATCACTAGTCATTAAATAAATCTGATAGTTTAAGGGCATTCTAGCTCTTTTCCGTTTTATCTTATTTATTCATTTTAGCTACGGGAGCGATTGTTTTTGAATTCGTAATTGTAACTTCAGAACACTACAAAATTTAGGGAATGTAATCTAGTTTAAAGAAGTATTTCATTGATCCATATTGTTTCTATCTTTTAAACTTTATTTTGTTCATTTTTACCTCAAAAATTATCGATCATTGCTCGGTGTGAAAATATCAGGAACTAGTTTTGCCTGATTATAATAGTTATTATATTCATATCTTTCCCCCTTATGAGGCCTATAAAATGTGCATATACTTTTCTTAACGATTTTTCAACCTTAAAAACAAAAGAACCACCTTTAGCATTTTTGAAACACATGAAGGGGAGGGTAATGAGAAGAATTCAATATTAATGCAAAACTTGATATGATGGTTTGGGCAATTATCCTACATAATTTCCTAATTTAGTAGTATTCTGAAATTACAATTTCAAATTTAAAAGATCAATCGTTCTCGTAGATAAAATGAATGAATAATAAAATTCAAATGATAAAATTACTCTTATACTATCGAATTTTTTTGTAATTGCCCTTTCTTAACATATTCGCTCCCTAGAACCCACATTGTTAGTTTTAGGGGCAATCATAAAACAAATACGATAAATTGCCCTTTTCCGTGTCCAATATATCTTTGCATGAATGTCTTTTGTTTTGATGATAAAAATAATATTGCAATCACATTCTTTGGGATTTAATCAATTTCCTTTTGATTTTATTTCTATACACAAGATCAACATAACTATATAATATTGTTAATGCAAAATAGACTATTCTAACTAAAAAATGTTTTGAATTTTAAATTTTGAATTAATTAGTTACTCTACTTGAATTAATAAATATAGATATCTTATAATTATCTATAAAAAATAAAAAATATAAAAAAAATAAAAAACTCATTCATATTAGGGAGTAGTTTCAAGTTGGAGTTTTAAAATTATTTGAAAATAAAACTAAAAAAATAAAATTACCAATTCAAATTGGGGAATATTTTCTTTCTTATATATGTATATATATATATATATATATATATATATATATATAT
>MCJB01032357.1:95526-152201 GCA_002018475.1 Nicotiana obtusifolia | reverse complement strand
TATATATATATATATATATATGATGCCAAGTGGCATAACCATAAGACGCAAGTGTAGATTTTTACGAAAAATCTCCAACAAGGTTGGAGTTTTAAATTATTTTAAAATGAAAAGTGAAATTAAAAATAATAATAGAAATTTGCCAATTCAAATCAGAGAGTAGTTTTAATTTGAAGTTTTAAAATAATTTTAAAATAAAAAATAAAAATAAAGAAATAAAAAACTTTCAATTCAAATCTGGGAGTAGGTATTATACTAAACTGGTAATTTATTAAAAATTCATATGTCAATTTAATAATATTAAGTAATGAATAATACTATTAGATAAGCAAAAGAAACAAAATATAAATTTATGAAAAAATATAAAAATGTAAGGCGTATAATTAGAATTATTATGAGAAAGTCGTACATATACACATAACTAAAGTTATAATAAACAAACGGTCATAAAGGAATATCACTAAAAATAAATCAATAGATAGCGTAAATATTTGTATACTAATTAGATCTCTCATGTACGAAATTTTAGTTAATAAATAGAACTCATAATTTCATAATGAAAATACAAAAGTATAAAGAAACTATTAGGATATCATACATAATATAATATATTATATATAAAACACAAATTATTAATTATTAGAATATTATTATATTTTTTATAAAAATAATAAAAAGTTTATCTCTTTATACTTTTTGATGAATTCAAATTATAATTTAGTAAACAAAATTACATTATTTAAATTTTCAGTGAAATACAAAATGAGAAAACTAACCAAATATTATTGCAAAAAAGAATGTATGAAAAGAGGGGGACAAAGATAATTTTATAATATTTATATTTTGAATTAATAAATAAATAAATAAATAATACTCAAGAAAATTATTGATAAATTTAGACAATTGAAGAAATACTATATACTAGGTAATGTAATAGCAATAATTAAAAATTCTGAAATATTCAATATTAGAAATAGTCTACATCTATCTATATAGAATAGGAGAAGCAAAAGTACTATATTAAGACAAATATCATAACCATAAAAAGCCAAGTGACATTATTAAGACAAAATAAACTACCTTTCTGACTTTTTTTTTTTGAATTTTAAATTTTGAATTAATTGGTTACTCTACTTGAATTAACAAATATAGATATCTTATAATTATCTATAAAAACGAAATTAGAAAAAAAATAAAGTACTCATTAAAATTGGGGAATAGTTTCAAGTTGGAGTTTTAAAATTATTTTAAAGTAAAAAATAAATGGCACGACCCAATTTTCCTTATATGCCGTGATGGCACCCAACGTCGCCGTTAGGCAAGCCAACAGTGAACTAGCCATGGATTTATTCCTTTTAATACTTTCAAAGTGGGTGATTTTTATATAGTAAGCAAATGAGGAGTGGAAAAAATTTATAAAGTAAAACGTAAACTAGTGAAAGAGCAAATCGGTGAAATAAATACTCAAAACCATAAAGAGTCTACTAGCATATTTCCAAGACCTAGCGACACAAGTGTTTGAGCAACTAGTAGAATATACAAAACACCTATGCTACTGTCTGAAATAAAATAGGCAGAAAGTAAATTCAAAAGAGAGACTGCGGGTGTTGCAGAATGGACTCAGAGAGCAGCTCACCACTATGCCCCAAGATGACGGGGGTGCGCGCCTGAATGAATGCTAGATGCACCTGCCTCAGATCCTGCACAATTAGTACAGGAGTATAGTGTGAGTACATAAATAACATGTACCCAGTAAGTATCCACGTCTAACCTTAAAGAAGTAGTGATAAGTGATCGACATAGATACTTACTACGGGCTAATAATAAAAATACAGAAATTCTACATGGGCATGGAATACGTGAATATTAATAATGACACAATAACCAGCAATGAATAAATGGTTTTTTAACTGATAGTCAATTTAAAAGTCTCCAATTGTCACATGCTAACTTCAACAATTTCAGGCCATTAAATAAGTTATAACCTCTCAAATCATAAAAATAATATCAAGTGTATTCGGGCTCCAAGCATTATCATGCACGATTTATGCCGAGATCGTACGGCCTGATCTAGAATAATTATATACCTATCATTATAAGAGGCAACCATAGATACATCTATTATACTGTTGCGGCGTTCGTCCCGCTCCACAAGAAGAGAGAATACTCTATGAACATCCAACGTACGTAGCCCCCCCACAATTAGAAGCAAATAGTAATTTAAAACACCTATGGGGTAAATTCCTTCTTATAATGTTAGGTAAGAGACTTACCTCGCCTCAGAGTTCACTTTCCGGCCAATTCACTCTAAAATCTCAACATGGTGCTGAACAATCCGAAGCTAGTCAAATATTATATAAATTAATCAACACACTCTCACAAGTTCATAATTTAACTATTAGAGTAATTACCCAACCCAAATCGGAAGATTCCTAACATTTACCCCCGGGCCCACGTGCTCGAATTCTGAAAATTTTCGAAGATAGATGTTACCCATAACCTCACGAACTCAAATATATAAGTTATACCAAATTCCATAATCATTTTTGTGGTTAAATTCTATTTTTATCAAACCCTAAGTTTTTCAACTAAATGCACAATTTCTATAATAAAGTGCTAAGAATCTACCCAAAATGCATGTATTAAACTCATCTTGTATAGAAAACTCTTACCTCAAAGTGTTAGGTGAAAACCTCTCTTCAAAAAGCTCTAAAATCGTCCAAGAAGTGAAATAAATGAACCACAAAATCCTAAGTCTCGACATTAAATGAACCTCACTGGCTTCAGTGGTTTCGCACCCGCGGCTCCGCTTTTGAGGAAAAATCATCGCAGGTGCGGACCATGCCCAGGTTTTCCATTCTCGCTTCTGTGGACAGAGCATCGCTTCTGCGAACCTGCTTCTGCTGCGAATGTGTCGCACCTGCGAACCCAGGCTGGCTGGAACCCTTTTGCTACTGTAATCAATTTCCTCGCACCTACGCAGTCTCAGGTGCAATTCCTATTCCACTTCTCTGACCACCAGCCAGTCCACGCCAGGCTGCTCTTACAGTTATTGGCTCGTTTCTGCGAGCTCGTACTTGCGGCAGATCCTTTGCAGGTGCAATTGCACCAGAACCCGTGCTGCTTCAGCCTTTCTTCCAAGTTCCATCGTGTTCCGCTTGTTGTCCGAAGAGCACCTGAGGCCCCCAGGGCCTCGCCCAAACATACCAATAATTTCATAATTATAAAACGGACTCACTCGACCCCTCGGAACACGTAAAACAACATCAAAACTAAGAATTACACCCCAAACCAAATCAAATCAACTTATGAACTTCAAGTTCTTCCAACTTACTCCCAATGCGCCGAATCATACTTAAACTACTTGGAATGACACAAAAGTTTGTGTGCAAGTCTTAAATCACCATACAGAACTATTACCAAGCTTGGAATCCTAAACAGACCTCGATAACGCCAAAACCTACTCCAACCAAACTTAAAGAACTAAAAAAAATCTCCAATGCGCCAACTTTCAACATGAAGCGGCGAAACGCTCTCGGGTCATCCGAAACCCCATCCGAACATAAGTCCAAATCCAAAATTATCATATGAACTTATTGAGACCGTCAAATCCCAATTCCGAGGTCATTTACTCAAAACGTTGACTCAAATAAAACTTAACCATTTTATGCCACTATTAAGGAACTAAGTGTTTTGATGTCAACCCAAACCCTTCCAAACCCAAACTAACCATCCTCGCAAGTCATAAAACAGTAAAAGCACATACGGGGAGCCTTCATTAGGGGAACAGGGATCTAGAAAGCAAAATGACCGGTCGAGTCATTACATTCTCCACCTCTTAAATAAATGTTCGTCCTCAAATGGATCTAGAATCGTACCTGGAGTGTCGAATAAGTGTGGATATCTGCTTCACATGTCCTTCTCGGTCTCCCAAGTCGCCTCCTCGACCGGTTAAACCCTCCACTGAACCTTTACCACAGAAATCTTCTTGGACCTCAACTGGCGAACCTTCCTGTCAACAATGGAAACTGGCTCCTCCTCATAACCCAAGCTCTCATCTAACTGAACCGTGATGTAGTCCAACACATTTGACCTGTCGGCATGATACTTCCGGAGCATCAACACATGGAAAACCGGATGAACTCCTGATAGACTAGGAGGCAAAGCAAGCTCATAAAAAACCTCCCCAACTCTCCTCAATACCTCAAATGGACCTATGAACCATGGGCTCAACTTGCCCTTCTTCCCGAACCTCATGATCTCTTTCATCAGTGAGACTTTCAAGAGAACTTTTTCGCCCACCATAAATGATAAATCACGCGCCTTCTGATCCGCGTACCTTTTTTGTCTGGACTGTGCTGTGCGAAGTCGCTCCTGAATCAACTTTACCTTTTCCAAGGCATCTCTCACCAACTCAGTACCATATAGCTTAGCCTAGCCGGGCTCAAACCATGCATTGGGCGAACAACATCGCCGACCTTACAAAGCCTCAAATGGAACCATCTCGTTGCTGAACTGATAAATGTTGTTGTAGGAAAACTCGGCTAAGGGAAAGAATCTATCCCACTAATCTCCGAAGTAAATGACACATGCCCTGAGCATATCCTCCAGAATCTAAACTGTTTGCTCCGACTGCCTGTCGGTCTGAGGATGAAAGGTTTTGCTGAGCTCTACCCTGTTCCCCAACTCACTCTGTACTGCCCTCCATAAATGCAAAGTAAACTGAGGGCCTCTATCTGATATGATGGAAAAAGGCACACCATGCAACCGAACAATCTCCTGAATGTAAATCTAGGCCAATCTCTCTGAAGAATACATAGTCACAACTGGAATAAAGTGTGCCGACTTGGTCAACCTGTCAACAATGACCCAAACTGCATCAAACTTCCTCAAGGTCCGCGGCAACCCAACTACGAAGTCCATAGTAATGCGCTCCTATTTCCACTCACATATAACCATCTGCTGGAGTAGGCCACCTGGTCTCTGATGCTCATACTTAACCTGCTAGCAATTTAGACATCTCGCCACATACTGAACTATTTCCTTCTTCATCTGCCACCACCAATAATGCTACCTCAGTTCGTGATACATCATCGTAGCCCCTGGATGAATAGAATATTGAGAACTGTGTGCCTCCTCTAGAATCTCTTCTCTCAAGCCATCAACATTAGGAACACATAGGTGACCCTGGAGTCGTAGAAAACCATCCTCACTGATAGTAGCCTCCTTGGCACCACCCTGTAGTACAGTCTCCCTAATAACCAACAAGTGCGGGTCTTCACACTGAGGAGCCTTAATATCTCGAATAGTGAAGACTGAGCGACGACGCATGCAAGAATTTGGCTGGGCTCTGAAATATCCAACCTCATAAATCTGTTAGCCAAGGAGTGAATGTCTAAAGCTAATGGCCTCTTCTCTGCTGAAATTAATGCCAAACTACCCATACACCCGCTTTACGGCTCAAGGCATCCACAACCATATTCGCCTTGCTAGGATGATAAAAGATGGTAATATGATAATACTTTAGTAACTCAATCCACCTGCACTACCTCAAGTTGATATCCCTCTACTTGAAAAAATGCTACAAGCTGTGATGATCGGTGTAAACCACACAAGACACACCATAAAGATAATGCCTCTAGATATTAAGAGCATGAACTATTGCGGCCAACTCCAAATCGTGTACGGGGTAATTCTTCTCATGGGGCTTCAGCTGACATGAAGCATATGCAATAACTCTCCCCCCCTGCATCAGTACACAACCCAGGCTAATGGGTGAAGCATCGGAATACACAGTATACATCCCTTAAACGGAAGGCAACACTAACACCGGTGCTGAAGTCAATGCGGTCTTGAGCTTCTGGAAGCTCGCCTTGCAATGATCGGACCATCGGAATGGAATACCCTTCTAGGTCAATCTAGTCAAAGGTGCTGCAATAGATGAGAAGCCCTCCACAAATACGATAATAACCTGCTAACCCCAAGAAGCTCCTTATCTCGGTCTTTGTGGTAGGACGAGGCCAACTCTGAACTGCCTTGATCTTCTTCGGATCTACCTTAATACTCTCCCCTGATACAACATGCCCCAAGAATTCCACAGAATCTAGCCAGAACTCGCACTTGGAGAACTTAGCATATAGCTTCTGCTCCCGCAAGGTCTGAAGCACCACTCTCAAATGTTGCTCGTGCTCCTCCATGCTACGCGAGTAGATCAATATGTCATCAATAAAGACAATGAAAAACGAGTTAATATATGTCCTGAGCACCCGATTTATCAAATCCATAAATGCCGCGGGGGCATTAGTCAAGCCGAAGGACATCACTAGAACTCATAGTGGCCATATCTAGTCCAAAAAGCCGTCTTCGGAACATTCAAATCACGAATCTTCAACTGATGATACCCCGATCTCAAGTTGATCTTAGAGAACACCCTAGCACCTTGTAACTAGTCAAACAAATCATCAATACGCAACAACGAGTACTTTTTCTTAATGGTAACTTTGTTCAACTGGTGGTAAACAATGCACATCCGTATAGTCCCATCTTTCTTCTTCACGAATAACACCGGTGCATCCCAAGGCGACACACTCGGTCTTATGAACCCTTTTGCTAGAAACTTCTCAAGCTGTTCTTTCAACTACTTCAACTCTTTCAGAGCCATGCGGTACGGTGGAATAGAGATAGGCTGGGTACCTAGAGCCAAATCAATACAGAAATCGATATCACGATCTGGTGGCATGCCGGGTAGATCAGAAGGAAACACATCGGAGAACTCCCGAACCACGAGCACTGAATCAATCACCAGAGTCTTTTTAATAGCATCTCGAACATAAGCTAGATAAGCCAAACAACCCTTCTCGACCATGTGCCGAGCCTTCAGAAAAGAGATAACTCGACTAGATGCACTGTCAGATGAACTCTTACACTCCAATTTAGGCAACTCTAGCATCGCAAGGTAACAGTCATGGCATGGAAATCAAGGATGGTATGAAAGGGAGACAACCAGTCCATGCCTAGGATGAACTCAAAGTCGGTAATATCGAGCAACAAAAGATCTTCTGTAGTCTCATAACCACAGAAAGTCATGATACATGATCGGTAAATCCGATCCACAATAATAGAGTCGCCCACAGGCGTGGAAACATATACAAGAGTACCCAAGGACTCGCGAGGAACACCCAGAAAATGAGCAAACAGAGATGAAACATATGAATATGTAGACCTTGGATCAAATAGTACTGGAACATCCCCACCGTAGATAGAAATAATATCTGTGATCACGACATTTGAGGCTACTAAATCTGGTCTGGCTGGAAAAGAATATAATCTAGCTAGAGTGCTACCTAACTGGCCTCCACCTGTAGGACGGCCCCTACCCACATGCCTCCGCCTCTGGACGGCTGGACAACTGGTGCGGCAGTTGGTGCGGTAGCTGGTGTGGTAATCATAGGCTGATGACCCTGCTGTACTACCTTGCCCCGAAGCTTGGGGCAGAATCTACTACATGACCAAGATCCCCGCATTCGAAACAAACTTTCGGAACGATGGACTGCTGACCTGAAGTATGACCCTAATGGCTTGAATAACCACTAGAGGAACCCTGAATAGCTGGTGGATGGTAGGAGCTCTATGGAATGGCGCTAAAATAGGGCCGCAGTAAAGCACCGCGAGAAGGCGGCGGTGCTGGATATGTGGGCCTGCTAGACTGACCCCTCATAAATTAAAATCTGCCGCTAGAGGGAGCACCATTGAACCCTCTATAATTTCGAAATCGCTTGTCCCTTGGCGTGTGCTCTCGGCCTCGCTGACGAAACACCCTCGATCCTCCGAGCTATCTCTGCAACCAGCTCGTAAGAAGTCCCCATCTCAACCTCTCGGGCCATAGTGGCCTGGATACCAGAGTGCAAACCTATAACAAACCTCTGCACACTCTCTACATCGGTGGGGAGTATCATAAGTGCATGGCGAGACAACTCAAAGAATCTCGCCTCATAGTCGGTCACCGACATCTGACCCTGCTGGAGCTGCTCGAACTGAAATCACAACTCTTCCCTCTAAGAGGATGGAATATATCTATCCAGAAAGAGATGTGTGAACTGGTCCCAAGTCAAGGGAGGAGAACCTGCTGTCCTGCCGAGAAGATAGGACTGCCACCACCTACAGGCCTTGCCCTCCAGCTGAAAGGTGGTAAAGTCCACCCCGTGGGACTCAGAAATCCTCATGTTGTGCAGTCTCTCCCAAAAATGATCAATAAAGTCCTGGAGGTCCTCATGTCGCTCACCTCCAAAGACAGGAAGATGCAGCCTCGTCCATCTCTCCAATAGCCGCTGCAACTGGCTGAGCTCGACCCACGGGTAGTGCACCGGGGGTCTGATATACGGCAGTTGCATGCCTTGGAGCCTGCGCGGTAGGGGTCTATGCTCTCCCTCCCGCCTGGGATGCGGCTGGGTCTAATAGAAATAAACCAGCCTATGCCATAGAATCCATGAACCGCAGCATACGGCCCATGATCTCCTGGAATCCTAGTACGGACATGAAATCCACTAGAGCTGGCTCCACTGCAGGCACCCTGCCCTGCTCCTCAATAACAGGATCCTCCACTAGATCCACTGGTGGCACAACTGGAGCAACTCTAGCATGCCCTCTTCCTCTACCACGAGAGCAGCTCATCCACGGTCGGGTACATCTGCATGCGCGTTCTTACCATCTGTGAGAGAATAAGAGAAGGATACTTAGCACAACATCAACTGCACGATAGGAAATGAAGAAATAGTAGTTTTCTAACACCCTATAGCCTCTAAAGGATAAGTACGGACGTCTCCGCACCGAATCTGCATGACTCTATGATGCCTGTGCACGACTTGTGAGACCTACGTGAACCTAGTGCTCTAATACCACGTTGTCACTACTCAATTTCCCTTATAGGCCGTGATGGCGCCCAACGTCGCTGCTAGGTAAGCCAAAAGTGAACTAGCCAAGTATTTATTCCTTTTAATACTTCCAAAGTGGTTGATCTTTATTTAGTTAGTAAATGAGGAGTGGAAAAAATTTATAAAGTAAAATGTTAACTAATGAAAGAGAAAATATGGTGAAATAAATACTCAAAACCATAAAGAGTCTACTAGCATATTCCCAAGATCCGGTGTCACAAGTGTAAGAGCAACTAGTAGAATATACAAAACACCTATGCTACTGTCTGAAATAAGATAGACAGAAAGTAAATACAAAAGAGAGACTGCGGGTGCTGTAGAACGGACTCAGAGATCAGCTCACCACTATGCCTCAGGATGACGAGAGTGCCTGCCTGAATGAATGCCATATGCACCTGCCTCAGATCCTGTACGATTAGTGCAGAAGTGTAGCGTGAGTACATAAATAATATGTACCCAGTAAGTATCCATTCTAACCCCGAAGAAGTAGTGACGAGGAGTCGATATCGACACTTACTATGGGCCAATAAATAAAATATGGAAATTCTAAATCGGCTTCGCATTTCTTCTTATATTTTCTTGTATTTAGCTTATGTTTCAGTCTTATTATTAGTTTATTACTTACTCTTTCAAAATTTTGAATAAAATTCCTCATTTTTTTTAATTCACAATTACAATTATAGCTTGTCTCTGTAAGGTGAGAGTGAAATTTATCCTTTATTTTGTCCTTTCCATTCACTCGGATTTATTCCTTATATATATATATATATATATACATATATACATAAATACATACATACATACACAAATGTAAATAAATTAAAGACAGAAAATTAAAAACATAAAATAAAGTGCAGAAGATTAAAACATAAAATCAGGTGGCAGAGCCTTCCTGAAGTTTATAAAAATAAGTAGTAAATATTACAGAGGAAGTGCTCTAACCAGGTAGAGAGTCTTCTAGAGAGAGACAGATAGATAGAGAGAGAGTGGTATATTTCTGGGAACAAGCTTCCGCCTCCTTAGTATCATATATATATATATGATGCTAAGTGGCATAACCATAAGATGACAAGTGTAGATTTTTAGGACAAAGCTCCAACAAAGTTGGAGTTTTAAAACTATTTTAAATTAAAATCGGAAATTAAAAAAATAAAAAATTGCCAATCAAATCTATCTACCTATATAGAATAGGAGAAGCAAAAGTATTATATTAAGACAAGTGGCACAATCACAAAAAGCCAAGTGACATTGTTAATGCAAAATAAATTACCTTTCTAACTAAAAAACTTTTTGAATTTTAGATTTTGAATTAATTAGTTACTCCAATTAATAAATATAGATATCTTATAATTATCTATAAAAAACAAAAATATAAAAAAATAAACTACTTATTCAAATTGAGGAGTAGTTTCAAGTTGGAGTATTAATATTATTTTATAATAAAAATAAAAAATAAAAAATTACCAATTCAAATTAGGGAGTTTTTGTGTGTGTGTGTGTGTGTGTAAAGAAGTTGATAATTATATGATGCCAAGTGGCATAACCATAAGACGACAAGTGTAGATTTTTAGGAAAAAGCTCCAACAAAGTTTGACTTTTGAATTATTTTAAAATAAAAAATAAAATTAAAAAAAATAAAAAGTTGCCAATTCAAATTGGAGATTAGTTTCAAGTTGGAGTTTTTAAATTATTTTAAAATTAAAAAAAGAAAATAAAGAAATAAAAAACATTCAATTCAAATTTGGGAGTAGTTATGTAACGATCCGACTGACCGTTTTACTTTCTAAATCCCCGTTCCCCTAAATAAGACTCCCCGTATGTGCTTTTGCTGTTTTATAGCCTGCGGGGATGGTTAGTTCGGGGTTTCGAAGGGTTCGGGTTGAAATCAGAACACTTAGTTCCTTAATAATGGCTTAAAATGGTTAAGTTTGACTTGAGTCAACATTTTGAGTAAACGACCTCGGAACCGGGGTTTGACGGTCCCAATACATTCGTACGATGATTTTGGACTAGGGTATGCTCGGATCGGGTCTCGGATGACTCAGGAGCGTTCTGGCGCTCAATATTAAAAGTTGGTGCATTGAAGGTTTTCAAGTTCTTTAAGTTTGGTTTGGAGTAGGTTTTGGTGTTATCGAAATCTGTTTGGGATTTCGAGCCTGGGAATAGTTCCGTATGGTGATTTAAAACTTGCACGCAAAAATTAGTGTTGTTCCAGGGTAGTTTAAGTATGATTAGGCCATTTTCTCTCATTTTTCCCTGAATGGGTTGTTGAAGTAGCCCCTTTTGTAGGAAAACTTTTGCGACTATAAACAAATTAACTGTTTGTGTAGCTTGACAAGCCGTCCCTTATGGGTTGTTGAAGTCAGCCCCTTTTGTAGGAAAACTTTCGTGTCTATGATTTAGTTTGCTTTCCTTGAGTCTCTTGCTTTGTTCCTTATACTGTGGTATCAAAGCCAGCCCATCCTTTCGGAGGGAGGAACAGTTTACTAAATATGTCAGAGTCATTTCCATCATCCTCTTCCTTAGCAAAAATGAACATGTCTCCTACTCTATATAAAACCCTGTCCAAAAAATATGATTACCTCTATGAAGTAGATATCCTACCCGATGAACAAAAAGTATCTTCCACTGAACTACCTCTTATAAACCCTTACTCAGCTTTCGCCAAAAAATCATTTGCACCCTGGACCCAAATTCGTTCCCTTGTCCAACACAGACCAAAAGGAGTCCAGGAATATGTTGCTGCCTCAAAACTTGACCAGCATCCTATTCTTGCCACTCGAGAGGAACAATTTATCACATTTCAAATCCCAAATGATTTTCCCAGGCAATGGAGAGATCATGGGTTTACCCATATCCATTTTGGTGCTATCCGAATCGCTTTAACATAGCACGGAAGAAAAGGTCAACCTGTTGTAGCTCGACTTTCTCTTCTAGATACAAGATACTTGGAGTACCAACATGCAAATTTGGGTACTGCAGAAGTTACCTTGAATGCTGGGACAGTCTTCATCACAATCTTTCCAAATTTCAACATGTCCCTTTATGATCCATACTTAACCGAAGCACTAAAAATCCAAGTCCAAATCCAAGGAGCCCCTCAAGCCAAAGATTTCATCCAAGCCACTCTTCATCACCAAATGGCGTGGCGAGTCCAAAATCATGCCATGGATCTTTTCCTTCCCGGAGGAGAAAATTGATGCTACCAAAGGAAACACTATGTGCACCCAAATACCCAGACAAATTTCAAGAGATGAACTTATCAAAATTCTTCCTGATTCCTGGATCACAAATTATGAAAAGTTAAGAGAACCGGAGGAATCACTACAATCTGGTGAACCAACTTTTACCAAAAGAAATGACAAATCCGTTTGCATAAGCTTTGACCATTCCCACCTCAAAAAAACCCAATAAAACCATCTTTTCTTGCCAAATGATTCAACCCATAGATACAACAGATACATACCCTAAACCTGATAGAGAACTCTTTTGGAATATACAAAGCATCATGGAAGAACATGACTGGTGTCAAAGTTTTGACAAAAATGGAAAGAATACTTGGTGGTTCAAATGCCCCTTAACGGGACACTGCCCTTGGGATCTTGATTGCGACTGTCAAGACTGTTTAGAAGATCCAAATGGAGAATATGATGAACACCACCAGCGTCATGGGGAAAGGTTCGGCCTCAACAAAACCAAACCAAAATCCAATAAAAGGGGGGAAAAGCACTGAAAAATAATTTCGAGCTAGATATGAAAATAAAGACCCTTCAATTGGCTCATTAAGCCGTCCAGGTAAATATGAATTTCTTGTCAGTTACAAACCCCAGGAATGGCTAAAATTATCAGAAAAACTCACTCCAAGTTGGGAGGATAGTGAAACTACACCCAAAGCCAAATCACCACCAGTCCATATCTCACAACCCAAAAAGCCACCTGAACCTAAAACTTCACCGATTTCGAAAATCACAAATCCCCCACAACCACAGATATTCATGCTAAGTCCTTCAAGCTCCAGTCATACCCAAGACTTTCCTTCACTACAACCTTTTGAAAAGGAGGATATAAGCTATGCTCCGAAAATTCCCAAGAAAAACGTAGTGCTACCTACTGGAGAAAAACCCCCAACAAGTGACACCAAAGCAACAATAAACTGGCAATCCAAAAACTCCATCTGCCAAAACAAGGTACTGAACAACATTGGAAACACCATAAAGAACGTGGCCCATACACAAAACAAAATGATGAGCAAAGTGGAAACAATTGAGAAAAAGATGGAGCAAACATCGTCTCGACATGACGGACTAATCAGAGCATTGGAACTAAGGTTGGCAAATTTACAATACGAGATTTGTTCGCCAGGAACTTCACTTTTCCAATTCTTCCAACAACAACAAAAGGAGATGATTTCCATCAAAGAACAGATTCAACTTTTGAGAAATGACCACTTTAAGCCACAAACAACCCCAGTTGTCCCTTCAAAACCAACTTTCTTCCCTATATCTCCACAACCATATTCCCCACCTAAATTAGACAACACCTTTTCTACTTACCCATCTACCTCACAGAATTCATTCTCTTTCACCCAACCCTTAAAAGAAGAACAGGAGTTTGATATCGCAAAATTGGTTTGGGAAAGAAAAGATGCCCTTGCAGCACAGAAACAAACCAAGAAAAGGCAAGACCAAGGAAAAAGTTCAAAAGGGTCCAACCCCGAAAATCTAATGATTTCTGACCAGAAGGCTCCAGACCTCTATGTCTCCCAGCCAAGATGCATATCAGAAGAAGAGACTCCATGGTCCGAATCTCTGAATTCATCAGAAGTGGAATCCACGGAAGATAGCTCTCAATCAAGCGATGAATCTGCGACGGACTCTTCCGAAGATGACAATCTCCCAATATTTGTAAATCAGCCAAGAGAGCCAGAAGTATCTGAAGTAGATGACGAACAAGAAGGCATGACAGATGAGCCAATCCCAGAAAGGAGATACGAGCCCATGGCGTCCAAGCCAGTTGGAACCGGTTTCCATACTTTCACCTTGGACGACGTCAAGGTTTCAAAATGGCCTCAAAGGATCCAAGACTTCTATACTTGGATGGTGACAAAAAATTTGGCAGAACGAGAAAAGTATATCATCCTGTCAGAACTCACTTCACGGTTCTCAGGAATCCTCATAGATTGGTGGAACTCACTTGGATTTCAAGACAAAAATACTTTTCTCACTTCCCAAGATTTTGCCTTCAACATCCGAATCCTACATGAAGTTTTCTGCGGAGATACTGGCCAAAGACAGGAGAAAATGCGAAGACAGCTCTTCAAGATGAAGTGTGTGTCATTCGACAGAAATGACATTGACAGACATTTTCAAAAAATGGCCAAGATATACTTTGAAATCGGCGGAGACATCAATCTGAAGCAAGCCTGTGTCTCTTCCCTTCCAAAGCTGTTGGCAAGCTCCGAACCATGACCATCATTAAAGAAAAGTTCCAGTCCATAACCACCCACAAATTTGTTACATCAGGCAGGCTATTTTCGTCGCATTAGATGACATTTGTACGAAGCGCTCAGCCCTAAAGCAAATTATCCAGCACAATCTAGCGCTTGACTAAGCATGCCGCAAATCTGATCTAATCACCGGACCGGGATGTTCCTGCCACACGTCCAGAAGACGTAAAGAATTCAGGAGGTTCAGATGGCCAAAAATTCCAGATGGAAAATCAAGATCCAAGAGGCGCACAAAATATTTCACAAGTAGAAGGCCAGAAATTTTCACAGGAAGGACAAATGCTTTATTTGCCATAAGATTGGACATTTCGCAAAAATTATCCCCAATCAAGAAGATCTGTCAAACTCCTTGAAGAGATTGAAGATTACACTGGCATACATCTTGCAAAAGAGGAGGACCTTGAATCCATATTCTCTGTGGATGACGAACCCAATGAAGAAACTATATTCTCTCTCGATATCTATGAAGATCAAGGCAATGATCAGTACCAAATTTCAGAACCAGTGATCGAGGCCCGAGAGGAGATCAATGCTCGCACAGTCGTTCCTCAAGTAGAACTCAAAGTTTATTCATCCAAATGGGATAAACCAGCTCGAATTATTGCTTTAAACATAGACACCGGAGCTGCTTCCTCACTCATAAATCCTGTTGTTCTCCCTGAAGATCAATGGGTGCCGCATTTCAAGGATTTCAACACTGCATCAAATGCAATCTTAACCACAACTGTCATTACAAAGCACCCGGTCACAATTGAGTTCTTTCCAGCATTGAAGTACAGAACCAAGCTGCTAGGATCTGATGTGCCAGGAAAAGATCTTATTATTGGATTCGACATTTACAGGCAACTTAGAGATCAACTCCAGATCAAGTCTAATGGGATAGATTTTAAAAAGCAGTTAAGACCTTATTATGAGATTCCAAGGCTATTCCAAAACACCGATGACGAACAAATCAAAGAGAATGAGCAGAATCTCGTTGAACATTCATGTGCTGAATCCCACAAGGATTTCATGAAGAAAGGAAAAAGCCCATTATGGAAAAACCAAGAGATTTTTATCAAGCTCCCTTTCAAGAAAAATGAAAACATCAATACGACAAAAGCCAGTCATTCAGGCATGAATCCAGATCATCTTCCGCTTGCAAAGAAAGAATGTGAAGAACTTTTGGAATTTGATCTGATAGAGCCGTCGGATTCACAATTGGGCATGCGAAGCATTTTATGTCAACAAAAGAGCTGAGCAGACAAGAGGAAAACTCAGGTTAGTTATTAATTACTAGCCACTAAACCATTTCCTCCAAGATGATAAATTTCCCATACCAAATAAATTCACTCTTTTCTCCCACTTAGCCAAGGACAAATATTTTTCCAAGTTTGATTTAAAATCTGGATTTTGGCAATTGGGAATCCACCCTGAAGAACGACCCAAAATGGGATTTTGCATCCCCGATTATCACTTCTAGTGGAAAGTCATGCCCTTTGGGTTGAAAACTGCTCCTTCCTTGTTCCAAAAAGCCATGATAAAAATCTTCCAACCCATCCTCCATACCTCCTTAGTTTACATTGATGACATTCTGTTATTTAGTGATACATTAGAAGAACATGTCAACATGCTTCGTCAATTCGAGACATTAGTAACATAGTACGGAATCATGCTCTCAGCAAAAAAGATGGTTCTTGCTCAAAAGGGTGATTTTCTTGGAATGCATTTTGCCCAAGGTGAACACAGTCCAGGATCGCATATATATCAGGAATTACTTAAATTTTCGGACACCAACCTTACAATCCAACAGTTCTTGGGTGTAATAAATTATGTAAGAGATTTCATCCCAAATATCTCTACATACATTTCACCGCTCACAGGAATGCTCAAGAAAAATGCACCATCATGGGGAGAGAAACAAGATGAAGCAGTCAGAAAAATATAGGAGATACGTAAAAATGTCAAGTCTCTCTACATCCCTTCAGATGGAAAAAAGATACTGCAAACTGATGCCAGCCATGAATATTGGAGTGTTGTTCTATTTGAAGAAAAAGATGACCAGTGAAAAATATGCGGATACGCCAGTGGAAAGTTTAAAGATGCCGAGCAACATTATCACTCCATCTTCAAAGAAATTCTTGCAGTAAAGAATGGAATCAAGAAATTCAATTTCTTCCTTATCCATACATAATTTCTAGTAGAAATGGATATGAAGGCTTTCCCAAAAATGATCCGGATAAATTCAAAAATTATCCCCAATCCTCAGATTCTCAGATGGGCTCAATGGTTCTCTCCATACAAGTTTCAAGTCAGGCACCTGAATGGAAAGGATAATATTCTCACAGATTTTCTATCGCGACCGGAAGAATTCTCAAAAAGATTTTCCCCAGTAAAACTGAAGCCAAGTAGCCACATCTTTATGTTTTCAAATAAACCGGGAACAAATTTATTAAAGCCAACAGATCATCCACCGGAATTGTTCAACCTCATGGATCCCTTTGATCCGTCAATTATTATGGAGAGAAGAACTTATTATGAGCTCCAAGTTTTCCGGCAATATGGAGGATCCATTCTCAAGTCTTATGGTGTCAATCCAGAATACCCGTTCTGCCATATATTCATAACTCAAGCCAGAGATTTTCCATAAGAACTATTATGGTTTTTCTGGTACCTAAGCCATCAGTATTATATTTTCATGGAATTCAAATGCAACGTCTTCAAGGATTTTGATACCATTGCACCAACCCTTAAAGTATTTTTACTATGGTTCAAGCCTAGAAGATATTGGATGAAATGTTTCAGTGATTCCTACGCAGCAAAAATATTCATGTTTCATAGGCCAGTAAAGATCATTAATGGAAAAGTCCAGGCACAAGCAGAGGCATCATTCTGGTGGAAATTTCCCGTGTCAATATTATCAATGGAGGAAGAGTATAGCGAGGCACAAAGAATCCTTTTTCAGCAAAATAAGTGCATACCGAAAGAGATATGGCCAAAAGAATGGGCAAGCTGGAATTATACCAATACCTATCCTCACTGGGAAAGAGTCCGGGAAGTAGCAAAAGAATATTAAACACCATATGAAGTCATCCGCGAAAAGATCACTAATGACATTTCCAGATTAAAGTTGCGGATTACATCTCTCATTCCAAAGGGAAAGGAACATAACAGTGATGAACCGTCAAGTTCCAGGCATTACTTCACAAGATCTTCGAAAAGATGCCTGGAAGACAATTCTATGATCGATAAAGGATAATTGTCTTAATCTCTGCGAATCTCACCATAATCCTCCATTACCTACCCAAAAACCCTAAAAAAATATCCTACCCATGCTTCCACATGCTTTCAGGTGCTTTTGGGGTTTTGCCTAAAGTCCTTCACATGCCGGGAGGGACCCGCTTGTAGATAAGTTTTCCATGTAAGATAGGTTTGCTTTATCTAGAATGTTTGTTTTGTAATAACCTCCTAGTCCTATATAAAGGAAGCCTTGTAGTAGTTGTAGGATCATCTTAGACAAGAGCTTAGAATTATCTTGTAACTTTTGTAAATCTCTTGTGAAATATTACATATGAATTCTTTCTAAATTTCCCTCTTGTTCTTTCTTTCGAATGGATGGAAAGGCCGGTCCATGTATGAAAATAAAGTAAGAATACTCTTTGAAAGTTAGCTTATTATAGTACGAAAGTTTTCTGAGTTATGAACAGCTAACGTTGGTTATAGTACAAAAGTTTTCTGAGTTGTGTAGCTTGGCAAGCCGTTCCTGAATGGGTTGTTGAAGCCAGCCCCTTTTGTAGGAAAACGTTTGCGACTATAAACAAATTAACTGTTTGTGTAGCTTGGCAAGCCGTCCCTTATGGGTTGTTGAAGCCAGCCCCTTTTGTAGGAAAACATTTGTGTCTATGATTAGCTTGCTTTCCTTGAGTCTCTTGCTTTGTTACCTAGCTATTGAAGGTAAGCAATTCCTATCTAATGTAAGTTTAATACATAGGTTATTGGTAGATTTTAACATGTAAAATGTGAAAATTTTAGGAGGTTGTTGAAAAACCTAGGTTTTGATCTAAATGGGATTAAACCACGAAAATAATTATGCAATTAGGTAGAAATTACATACTTGAGTTCGTGAGGTTATAGGTAACATTCATTTTCAATAATTTTTGGAATCCGGACACGTGGGCCCGACGGCGTATATTAAAACTCTTCCAATTTGGGTTGGATAACTATTCTAGGGACTAAATTATGAACTTTTGAGTTTATATTGATAATTTATATATTATTTAGCTAGTTTCGAATTGTTCGGCACCAACTTGAGACTTTAGAGTGAATTTGTGGGCCGAAAATTGAGCTTTGAGATGAGGTAAGTCTCCTGCCTAACCTTGTAAGAGGAAATTTACCCTGCAGGTGTTTTAAATTACCATTTGCTTATAATTGTGGGGGCTACGTACGCACGAAGTGACGAGAGTCCGTGCATAGATACAAATCATGCTTGAGTCCGGGTAGTTTTAGGACCCCAAGTCATTAAATACTGGTATTGTTTGTATTCTACTTGTTAATTTTAGTGCCTAAATTATATTGCAACTTGATAAAGGATTCGTAAAGACCGAATTTCACTTACTTTGAGTTTTAGGAGGTTACTTGACCGTTAATAGAATTTGTGCCTCCTTGTGTATTAGCCTTGTGATAACTTTTGTATCAGATGTTCATAGAGTATTCTCTCTTCTTGTGGAGCGGACCGAATGCCTCGGCAGTATAATAGATGCATCTATGGTTTGTGCCGCTCGACCCTCGGCAGTGTACACATTATTCTGGATCGGACCGTATGACCTCGGCATAAATCGTGCGTGATAAAGCTTGGAGTCCGATTACACTTGATATCATCCCTATGACTTGAGAAAATTACAATTTACTTGATGGCCCATAATTGTTGAAGTTAGTATGTGTCAGTGAAGATTTTAATTTTATTTTTAGTTAAAGAATCACGTATTTACTGTTCGTTACCATGTTGTTGTTGTTGTTGTTCTTGTTTTTATTATTGTTATTATTATTATTATTATTATTATTATTATTATTATTACTATTATTATTATTATTATTGACGTATTCCATGCCGGTTTAGAATTTTCGTATTTTATTTATTGGCTCTTAGTAAGTGTCGATGTCGAACCCTCGTCACTACTTCTTCGAGGTTAGATTGGATACTTACTGGGTACATGTTATTTATGTACTCACACTACACTTTTGCACTAATCGTGCAGGATCTTAGGCAGGTGCATCTGGCTGCCATTCAGGCGCGCACCCCCGTTACCCCGAGGCATAGTGGTAAGCAGCTTTCTAAGTCCGTTCTGCAACGCCCGCAGTCTCTCTTTTGTATTTACTTTCTGTCTATCTTATTTCAGACGAGAGCATATGTATTTTGTGTATTCTACTAGTTGCTCACACACTTGTGACAACGGATCTTGGGAACATACTAGTAGACACTTTATGATTTTGGGTATTTATTTTACCATATCATGCTCGTTCATTGGTTCACGCTTTACTTTAATTTAATTTTCCACTTCTTATCTATTTAATAAATAAAAATTAACCACTTTAAAATTATTAAGAAGAATAAATACATGACTAATTCCCTGTTGGCTTGCCTAACGACGACGTTGGGCGCCATCACGGCCTATAGAGGAAATTGAGTCGTGACAAGTTATTATACTAAATTGGTAATTTATTAAGAATTCATATTTCAATTTAATAGGAAGGCATGGAGGTCGAAGATTAGGGTAATAGAGTAGGTAGTCTAGAGTCTTCATAACAGTAGTATTGGCACGCTTTCTGTTAGTAGTAGATTTTTATGACTAATCGTTGTTTTGTTTCATTGTTGACACCTTACTATCTTTTTGTCTTTATTATGCTTTTATATGGCTTTTGATGCTGTCCCTTCTTGTCTATATTTTCATTAATGTGGTGCTTATGCTTTCCTGAGTCGAGGGTCTATTGGAAACAACCTCTCTATCCTCACAAGGTAGGGGTAAGGTATGAGTACACACTACCTTCCCCGGACCTCACAGTGTGAGATAATACTGGGTATATTATTATTGTTATTGTATTACAATTTAATAATATTAAGTAATGGATAATACAATTAGATAAGCAAAAGAAAAAAATATAAATAATTGGGAAAATATAAAAATATAAGACATTGATTAGAATTTTTTTTTTGGTTAATTGAAATTTTTTATTCAACCAAGTATAATTATTTACAAGAACACCTGCTCATTGGACTCTAGAGGCAGGATCATATAAAAATAATTATGGAACTCTCGCTAGACTAGCTTATACCAGTTTCAAGATCTATAACTACTCACCTTCTAGGAAGGGTATCAGTTGTAAAGGCAAGGATTAACTGGTAGCTCCTAGCCTGGATAACCTGTTAATCTATTTAGTTCATTCTGCCATTTGGAGTATCTTTGCCCGACAATATGCAATTGTATAACTATTTCTTTCAGTCTGTCTATATTTGTTCTCTCCAGTTGTTGAAATCTTCTACTATTTGTTTCCATCCAAACATGATAGAATGTGGTTGCAAATATGAAGGCAAGGATGGCTGCTTTTGGATGCTTGCTTCTTGTTATGTTTGGCAGCCAAACTAGTTCCTCATTCCATGATCTCACTTGCCTCTGCATTCCTTTCCATTGAAGTAGTTTCAGCCATATAGTCTTGGAGTAGCTGCATTCAAAGAATAGGTGAGTGAGTGTTTCCTCTGTATCTGTTGAGCATAGAACACACTCACTTTGCACTTGTATTCCCCACTTTTGTATTCTGTCTACTATTGCCAATCTGTGTTGAAGAGCCATCCGTAGAATGAGCTAATGTTTTGGTATCATGCCTTTACTAAGAATCAAGCTTTTCCAATGGACTTTAGGGTACTGCGGAAGACTATCCTTATAGGCTTTCTTAATGTTAAATTTGGCATATGTTGATAAGTTTGTATTCTATCTATTTCTGGTGCTAGCCATTGTCTAGCCTCAAATATCTTCCTAACCACCCAACTTACTTGTCTTGGTGTTCTAAATTCCTTTAAGTCTCACCTTTTAATGTATTGATGTTGAATCCATAAGACCCAGAGTGTATCCTTTTTCTAGGAGATTACCCATAACAACTTCAATATTACAGTTCTATTCCAAAGGGTGAAATTGAGTATATTCAATCCACCAGTAGATCTTGGATGGCATATTGTCTCCCAGGCAAAGGGTGCCCTGTTAGCTTTCTCCTTCGTACCATGCCAGAGGAAATTTCTGTAAACAACTATAACTAGTTTAACTACTCTTTTTGGGAGTAGAGAAAATATGAGCCCAGTAAGTTCGCATCTCAAACAAAACACTTTTTAATCTATTGAAGTCTTACTGCATCAGATTAAAACTTAGAAGACCAACATCTGACCTTGCAACAATCTTTTCCACCAAAGGCATACACTGGTTAATGGTCCGTTTTGTAGCAGATAGTGGTACTCCCTAGGTATTTGAAGGGAAGACTTCCAAGAGAGAATTGGAGTTCAACCAGGAGTTGTTGCCTAAATTCAGCCTTGACACCAGCAATGTAAAAGGAGCTTTTCTCCATATTAGCTTTAAATCCTGATATAGATGAGAAGTGCTCAAAATAATTCATCATGAGTTGTAGTGAAATTCTGTCTGCTCTATAACACAGGAACAGGTCATCAGCAAAATAGATATGAGTGATATGTTGCTTAGAGCATTTAGGGTGATAGTTGAAGTTTGGAACTCTTTGTACCTGTTTTAGTGCTCTGTTTAGGTATTCCATCACAAGCACAAAGAGATATGGTGACATATGATCTCCTTGCCGTAGACCTTTCTTTGCTGGGAATCTAGCTGTTATACCTCCATTTATTAATAATGTATAGCTTACTGTGGTTACACACTCCATGATCAGGCACGCCATCTTGTGAGGAATCCCAAATTCAATCAGCAGTTGCCTAAGGAAGCTCCATTCAACCGAGTCATAGGCTTTACTAATGTCAACCTTTATAATGCATCTTGGAGACACTGATTTTCTTGTGTTTCCTTTCATTAACTCATTTGCAAGTTTGACATTGTCTAAAATGTTTCTCCCCTCTGTGAAGGCCGATTAAGCTGGACCAACAAGATAATCCATTGCTGCTTTTAATCTCTTAGTTAGAATCTTGGCAATGATCTTGTATAGAGTAGAGCAACATGCGATTGCCCTGAATTCTTTTACATATGTTGGATGATCGACCTTAGGGATCAAGGTGACAGTGGTACAATTTATCTTTTTGAGTATCTTGCTTGTTTCAAAGAATGTTTGGATAGCTTCTGTCACTTCATCCCCTATAATTGACTAGAATGTCTAATAAAATTCTGCAGGGTATCCATCTAATCTTGGTGTTGTATCATCTGGAAGATCCATGACTGATTGAAAGACTTCTTCTTTTGTCACATGGCTCAACATTGATTTCTATTGAGCTAGGGTCAGAGTGGGGCCATTCCTAACCAGGCAATATAGGAGCTGCCTCTCCCAGTAGCTTCTTGAAAAAGCTGATAAACTTATTTTGGATCTGGTCTGGCTCAGTTAGTCTAGCATTTTGCTCAGTGTAGATTCATGATACTTTGTTCCTTGCTTGTCTAGATTTTAGATAGACATGGAAGTACTTGGAGTTTGAATCCCCTTGTATTATCAATATAGCTCTTGATTTTTGCCTAAGTGCTCTTTCCTTTATTGCATCACATTTCTCAACTAGTGTAAGTGTCACTTTTTCCTCCTCTACGAGTGCTGGACTGAAACGATCCTCATTTAAGGCCCTTTGAACTGCCTCTAACTTCTTCTTCAGGCTCTCTAGTTTGCTGTCAATGGAAGAAAATTCTTTGTGGATGTCCCTAGTTTGGATTTCCAGCATCTTTAGCTTTCTACAGATCTTAAACATAGTGTGGCCCTGAATTTGTTGTGCCCAAACTTTTCTGATTGCTTCTCTATAGTTCTCCTGTTGAAGGAGCATTGTCAAGAGTCTGACAGGTCTCTTGACTTTAGAACTATTCACTACTGTATTTAGCATGATTTGGGAATGGTCTGAAACTCCTGGAAGTAAGTACATGGCTTCAATACCTATATATGTCTGGAACCAATCAGGGTTGCCAAAGGCCCAGTCAATGTAGCTGTAAATTCTCTCAGCTACATTTCTTTTATTGCTCCAAGAGAATTGACAACCTTGTTTGGTGATCTTCTCCACACCAATCCTCAATACATTGTTGGAAGTCTATAATTTCATGTTGGTGTACCGGGGCTCCATTTATCCTATCCCCCACTAATAGAAAACTATTGAAGTCTCCTAAAATGATCCATGGGCCACGTAGCTTCGCATGTATGACCCTAAGTTGATCCCAAAGAGGCTTCCTATCAGCAGTGGCATGCAATCCATAAACAAAAGTTCCATAGCAGCAGATACTTGTATTTCTATCTTGGATATAATAGTGGACAAGCTGGCTAGAGGATTGAAGCATTATAGTTGTAACATTCACTGAATTCCAACCTATCTAGATTCTGCCTTTTGGTGTTGAGGAATAGTGATCTACAAATTTTCATCCTGCTCCAAGCTTCTTTTTTATCAATGCAGCCTTTGACCTTTTCACTCTGGTTTCAATGCATCCTACCGTATCTATCTTATTGTTAAACAAAAGCAATTTAAACTCTTTTTGTTTGTTGGGCTTGTTCAGCCCCCTTATGTTTCAAGTGCTGAAGATCATGGTGGAGGTGTCTTGTCTGCAATGAATCCTTTATCAACCAATTGATCATCCCTTATGCCAGATTGGTCTTGCTCAGGTTGTGTTATCTCAAGTATCCTTAATGGAGCAAATTGGTTCCTTCGGGCAATATCCTGTCTGTCAATGTGATGGCCACCTTTTTTCTTTGAACCATGGTGAACCACAACTTGTTTCCCTCTATTTGATAGCTGCATTTGTATCTGAACATCCTGTGTTTCTTCTGCTGGTTTCTCAACTGAAGGTGTCTCAGGGGTTAGTTTCTTCAGGGATAGCTGTATAATTGGCTCTATAACCTTTGTCTTCCACTCCCATTTCTCCTTTTTCTTTTTCTTGTTCTGCTTCTTTTTTGGCTTCACCTTTTGTGGTTGCTTTCTTTGACAATTCTCAGCCGTGTGGCCAAATTGGTTGCATTCTTGATATAACATAGGCTTCCACTTATATTTTACATCTTGATTGCAAATATTACCATCCGCCTTGATGACAGGGAGACATCAGGTAGAGGTTGAGTGACATCGACCTCTATGAGTACTCTAGCATAAGAGACTGTCATAGTGAGCTGTGAGCTTATCAGTGCACAAAGATTTTTCAATGTAGCTCCTAGCCTTCCTAGAATTTTCTCAGCCCAGAATTATATTGGTAAACCTGAAAATATCACCTGTATAGGGACAATACACATAGATTCGTTTCTTATGTTGAAAGCTGGAGTCCAATCTTTCAATACCGTGGGTCTATTATTGAATGTATAGGGGCCATTTTGGATAATCATGTTCTTATCCTCTATAGATTCAAATCTAAAATAAAATAACCATCGTCATGGGACAGTACCTTCGGTGTAACCACTGAATTCCGTACTCCATAGACAAATTTGAGCATCTCTGTGAATGGTGGATTACCCCCAATTACATAGCCAATTAAGGCGTTTTTCCATTTTTGACATTGGAGATACACTTCATTATGGTTCAATTCAACCAAATTCACTCCATTCTTGATCACCGATGGGTAGAACTTCAATTGTATTGCTTGCTCCTTCATTCGATTGCCCTTGACCACCTCAGCCATAGATTTCGCTGGTAACCCTACTGAGTAGGTCAATTTGCGTGATTCAGTTGTCGTTCCTAACTTCGGTGGGATTGGGGCTTCTGGAGGAATTGTAGTGATTCCCCTCACCGGTGGGTGAGATTCATTCATCATTGCCGTTTGCATGACTGTAGGTGCACTTCCCATCCCCGACAACCAGCTAATAAGTTGTCTAGGACCTAATTATTGTTCAATTCCAGATTCTAGTGTTACCAATCGACTAGTCGTTACCTCAATTTGTTTTGTAGAGCTTTGCATCATCGAAGCTTGTCTTTGATGGATGTTCATGGCTATTGGCGTACGTTAGTGATCCTGCTTAATGTGCGCCTCTTTAAAGGTTTGTTCTGCAACTTTAAACCATTAATTAGAAGTATTATGAGAAAAGTCGTACATATACACATACTAAAATTATATTAAAAAATGGTCATAAATGAAGATCACTAAAAAAAATCAAGCGATAACGTAAAAATTTATGTACTAATTAAATTTCTCATGTAGGAAATTTTAGTTAATATATAGAACTCATAATTTCATAATGATAAATACAAAAACATAAAGAAACTATTAGTATATTATACATAGTATAACCTATTATATATAAAACACAAATTATTAATTATTAAACATATTAGTATATTTTTGATAAAAATAATAAAAGGTTTATCTCTTTATACTTTTGATGAATTCAAAATTATAATTGGTAAAAAAAATTACATTATTCAATTTTTTAGTGAAATACAAAATGAGAAAACTAATCAACAGTAGAAAAGAATGTATAAAAGAGGGGGGTAAATATAACTTTATAATATTTATATTTTTAATTAATTAATAAACAAATAGCACTCAAGAAAATTATTGATAAATTTAGACAATTGAAGAAATACTATATATTAGGTAACGTAATAGCAATAATTAAAATTCAAAACGATTTAATATTAGAAATAGTCTATATCTATCTATATAGAATAGGAGAAGCAAAAGCACTATATTAATACAAATGTCACGACCATAAAAAGTCAAGTGCCATTGTTAAGTCAAAATAAACTACCTTTCTAACTATTTTTTTTTGAATTATAAATTTTGAATTAATTGGTTACTCTACTTGAATTAACAAAGATATCTTATAATTGTCTATAAAAACAAAAAATTTAAAAAATAAACTACTCATTCAAATTGGGGAGTAGTTTCAAGTTGGAGTTTAACATTATTTTAAAACAAAAAATAAATATAACAAAAAATAAAAACTACCAATTCAAATGTGAGAGTAATTTCTTCCTATATATATATATATATATATATATATATAAAGAGAAGTAAATAATTATATGATACATCACCATAAGACGACAAGTGTAGACTTTTAGGACAAAGCTCCAACAAAGTTGGAGTTTTATAACTATTTGAAATTAAAATTAAAATTAAAAAATAAAAAATTGCCAATTCAAATCTATCTACCTATATAGAATAGGAGAAGCAAAAGCATTACATTAAGACAAGTGTCACAATCACTACCCAAAGTCCAACTAGTCGTGATGGCACCTAATCCAACCTGATAGGTAAGCCAATTAACAACTATCCAATTTAATGAGATCTATTAAGACAAATGAATGATAAAATAACTGAATCTTTATACATTTCTCAAGGACTCGTACAAATCACGAGCTTCTAAGATTTAGATTTTACAAAGCTGGTATGAAATAAAATACATCATCTGTTTGAAATATACATGAACGGATTAAAATTCTAAAGCTACAAAGATCAAGAAGCAACTATGACCGGAAGGGAGGTACATCATCAATTCCATCTCCCGCCATAAACAGCAGCATCAGCATCCAACATCTGCACGTAAGGTGCAGAAGTATAGTATGAGTACAACCGACCACATATACTCAATAAGTAACAAACCTAACCTTAGGTTGAAAGTAGTGGCGAGCTTGGACAAAGGTCGGAGTCCAACACCAATAGCCAACAATAGTTCATAACAATATAATAAAAGTGGTAAAAGAAATATCTCAGAGATGTGATGCTCAGTTCATTAACAGTTACGGAAAATATTCATGCTTTTCAGGTATAACTGTAAACCCAAATCCTTCACCGAGATCACCAAAATATGAGCGAGTCAGTAAAATAGTGATTTTTCCCAAAATCTTTCAACAATAAATAAGGTATTTCATTATTAGATAGCATGAGGAAAATACTTCTCTATGCCTACATATCAGTGTGCCCCAATATGTAGGACAATATTGGGTATATTATTATTGTTGTATGCCTACATATTAGTGTGCATGTGAAATCATGAACGTCACCAAAACCGTGCAGCATGTGGAAATGCATCTCTATGTATGTATGTCAAATGCAATGCATCACAGTGATGAACTCATATACTCAAACTCTCATAGTACTCAATCTCATTGTCTCACACTTTCTACTCATCACGCTCAATCTCTCAACACACTCAGTCACTCAGCACTGAACAGGAAAAATCCAAGCCTCAACACTCTCAGTCACGCAGCACTATACAGGGCAGATCCAGCCCAAATGAATCAATAGCAATTGCGCTCACTGTGGGTGTGCAGACTCAGGAGCGGCATATCCAGCCCAAGCGCTATAATAAGTCAATCATGGCATGAATCAATAATACTTGTTGCAGCGTGTAGCCCGATCCCATCGTAAATCAATAATACCTGCTGCAGTGTGCAACCCGATCACATCAATATCGCTCATAAATAGGCCCTCGGCCTTACTTAGTCATCAATCTCTCCAGTCTCTCGGGCTCACATGTCATGAAAATCAGCCCAAAAATGATAATATGATGTATCAATAAATGGCAACAGAGACTGAGATATGATATGCAAATGAATGATTATGTAACTGCAATTTAAGCAAATAACTCAACAACATAAATGACCCTAGTGGATTCCAACAGGATAAGCATATAGCCTAGACATGGTTTCTAACATGGATGACAACTCAATTACTCTAGCACGTAGAGATTTCATAGATACAAATAAGGTTAGGAAACTACATAGAACCGCCGAAATAACCGAGTCGAAATTCACACGCTGCACGCTCACACACCCGTCACCTAGCATGTGTCTCACCCCAACACCAACACATAACACATATATTCAGGGGTTCATACCCTCAGCATCAAGTTTAGAAGTGTTACTTACCTCGAAAAAGCCAAATTCCAATATCGAGCAAGCCAAATGACACTCAAAAATGCCATCCCGCGCATACCGGCCTCCGAACGACTCGAAACTAGCCAAAAGCAACTCAAATATATCAAATAATGTCTAAGGGAACAATTCCAAATGATAAAGATCGAATCTTTAATCAAAAGCCCAAAGTCAACCAAAAGATCAAACCCGGGCCCGCACCTCGGAACCGACAAAACTCACAAAATCCGACAATCCATTCAATTACGAGTCCAACCATACTAGTTTTACTCAAATCCGACTCTGAATCGATGTTCAAAACTCAAAAATTCACTATATGAAACTTTAGACAAAAACCCCCAATTTCCCTCTTGAAATCCTCAATCAAATGCCAAAAACGAATGTAGATTCATGAAATAAAATCAAAACCAAGTAGAGAACACTTACCCCAATCCATATCGTAAAAATCGCTTCAAAAATCACTTCAATTCGAGATCCATAGCTCCAAATATGATAAAATGGCTGAAGCTTCCAAAATAGGATACTTTATATTCACTGGAAAACAATACCCTACGCGATCGCGGGACATTCTTCGCGATCACGAAGAACAAACTCAGCGACCTCCCAAAATACCCTACGCGTTCGCGAAACATCACATGCGAATGCAATGAACACATGTACCTGCACTACACGATCGCAACATGATCAACGCAAACGCGAAGAAGAATCTTATGGCCCAGCTTCTCAACTCATCACTATGCGAAGGCGATCTGACTTATGCGAACGCGAACAGTATCCAACTCCAAGCTACACGATCGCGACCCTCTAATCGCGACTGCGATTAAGAAACTGCCCATCTCCAGGTTTTCCTCTACGTGATCGCATCACATACTTCACGATCGTGAAAACCAATCGAGGCACCAGAAACCAGAACACACCAGCAATCAAACATGAAGGAAACATGCTCTGATTCCACTTCGAAACACGGCTGAGCCCCTCGGGGCCAAGTCTGAACATTCCAACAAGTTCCATAACATAGCACGAACCTACTCGAGGCCTCAAATAATGCATAACAACATCAAAACCACGAATCGCACCTCAAATCGAACTTAATAAACTTTGAATCTTTCAACTTCCAAAACGCGCACCGAAACATATCAAATCAACCCGAAATGAACTCAAATTTTGCACACAAGTCCCAAATGACATAATGAAGCTATTCTAATTCCCGGAACCACAATCCGAATCTGATATCCGGAAAGTCAACTCTCGATCAAACTTATGAACATTCCAAACCTTCAAATTTCCGACTTTCACCAATTAGTGCCGAACTTTCTAGAAATACCAAATGCAAATCCGGGCACACGCCCTAGACTAAAATCACCATCCGGACCTAACGGAACCATCGAAATTCCAATCCGAGGTCAAATACTAAAAAGTCAAATTTGGTCAACTCTTCCAACTCTAAAGCTTCAATTATGAAATTTATTCTTCCAAATCAATTTCGAATAACCTGAAAACCAAAATCGACGATTCACACAAGTCATAATACATCATACGATGCTGCTCAAGACTTCAAATAGCTGAATGGAATGCATATGATCAAAACGACCGGTCGGGTTGTTACATAACCACAAAAGGCCAAATGACATAGTTAATGCAAAATAAACTACCTTTCTAACTAAAAAACTATTTGAATTTTAAATTTTGAATTAATTAGTTACTCTACTTGAATTAATAAATATAGATATCTTATAATTATCCATAAAAAAGTAAATATTAAAAAATAGAGTACTCATTCAAATTGGGGAGTAATTTCAAGCTGGAGTATTAAAATTATTTTAAAAATTACCAATTCAAATTGAGGAGTAATTTCTTCCTAAATAGTAGTCTTTATATATATATATATATATATATATATATATATATATATATATATATATATATATATATATATATATATATATCACGACCCCAATTCCCCTCCGTAGGATGTCATGACGCCACCTAGTCTCTAAGACTAGGTAAGCTTATTACTTACTAAATAAATAGAAGAACTCAACCATCGAATGATAAGTACGAGATAAAAATCTTATACACAATTAGAATTCCCAAAACCGGTAGTACAAGTTATAAGCTCTATTGAGTTGCTAGAAAAATCCCTAAATGCAACTGTTAGAGATAAAATTAAACAATACAATGAAAATATCAGAAGGTGACTCTGAGGCCTGCAAACGCGACGACAGGTTTACCTTGAGTCTCCACAGCTTGACTAGTCAGGTGATAATCAACAACAACCATGGCACCTATATCTACACAAAACAACGTGCAGAAGCGTAGTAACCTGAACAAGTGTAAAGGTGAACTAACATAGAAAACCAATATTAATATACAACTAAGCAGGACAAGGAATACAAAACAATACTTGCAACGAGACACCAATAACAACAATGTTTTACAGGAAGCAGTCAGGTACTAATGCCGTAGAGTAAGACGGTCTAAGTACGATGAAATCAAAATAAAGGAACAACAAGCAACAACTCAATAAGAACAACCGTTGTCACATTAGATTTGTTCAAGCATTTCCACGGGTACGAACCTCATAATGACAGCTCACGGGTCCCAATTCTTGAACCCTAATCACTTGGCATCTTATGCCCACATTACAAATCATATCCGCATGGACGACTCATATGCTAATAGAACACCCCTCATAGAGAAACCAAGTAGACAAGAGTATGTATAATGGTTAATGACGTCAGGGTTCACATTTTGAAACCATTATGGGTAATTTAACTACATGTATGCTTGTGCAAGTGTTCCACCACAATTTCAATCAACAAATAGGAGTAGAGACACTGAATGGCACATAAGAAACGATCACCACGAAATGTACAGTGTAATAAAAGCAGCAATGAAGCTTGAAGTAGCGACCAACACAACAAGATTAGCTACATAGAACTGAGCAAAAAGTGCATCACGGAGGAAAACAACTAGTAGTATGCTAAAAAAAAACACAATCAAAGTGCAAATAAAAAAGGGGAAACGACAACAAGAGCCCTCACGCGTTACCTGTCATGACCCAATTCTCTTATCGGCCGTGATGTCACCTAACACTACCACTAGGCAAGCCAAAGTGAATTAAACTATGTTATTTCTCTTTTAATAAGTTTTCAAGTAATTAAATTTCATTAATTAAAAGGTTGAGAAACAACAAAGTTAATTAAAAAGACGAAAACAACTGAGTGCAATCATAACAATAGAATAATCGAAAACCATATGACTGCTAGTGTGTGTGCCAAGACCTGGTGTCACAAGTGTATGAGCACTAATAGATAATACAAAAACTCTAGCTACTCTCTGAAATGGAGATAGACATAAATAAATGGAAAGGAGAGACTCCAGGTGCTGCGGAACGGCTCAGGAAAGCAGCTCACCACTAGCCTCGGGATATCTGGGATGTGCGCCGATAGGACCGCCAGATGCACCTACCTCAGATCCTACACAATTAGTGCATAAGTGTAGTATGAAAACATAAACAACATGTACCCAGTAAGTATCTAGTCTAACCTCGAAGAAGTAGTGACGAGGGGTCAATTTCGACACTTACTAATGGCTAACAATATGAAAATAAGCATGAATTATGTAAATAATTATAGTAATTCATTAGCAAGCAGGAGAAAATAATTATTCCACGTCTTAATAAATCTCAAATAAATTCCCGTCATTTAATAAGTGTAACCTCATAAGCCACAAAATAATATCAAGTATGATTAGGCTCCGAGTATTATTAAGCATGATTTATGTCGAGGTCGTACGGCCCGATCCAGAATAGCGTGTTCACTGCCGATGGACGTGCGGCACGACCCGTAGATGTATCTATCTACTGCC
The DNA here is from genome assembly GCA_002018475.1 of Nicotiana obtusifolia. Classification (NCBI taxonomy): domain Eukaryota; kingdom Viridiplantae; phylum Streptophyta; class Magnoliopsida; order Solanales; family Solanaceae; genus Nicotiana; species Nicotiana obtusifolia. The sequence continues at coordinate 119,878 of MCJB01032357.1, read as the reverse complement.
GAGGCGTTCGGCCCGCTCTACAAGAAGAGAGGATATATTATTAGCATTTGACTTAAATGTTATAACAAGGCTAATACACAATGTGATAAAATTTCCATTAACGGCCAAGTTATCCGCTGAAAATTCAAGTAAGTGAAATTCGGTCTTTTACAATTCCTCTAACAAGTTCTAATATAATTTTGGCACGTAAAGTAACAAGTAGGGTGAAAGTATTACAAGCAATTCATGATTTAGGTCCTAAAACTACCCGAGCATAAGTACAATTAGTAGCTACGCACGGACTCTCGTCACCTTGTACGTACGTAGCGCCCCACAATTAGAAACAAACATTAATTTAAATCACCTATGTGGTAAATTCCATCTTACAAGGTTAGACAAGAGACTTACCTCTTCTCAAAGCTCATTTTCCGGCCTCAAATTCACTCTAAAGCCTCAACTCGGTGCCGAACAAATCCGAAACTAGTTAAATATCGTATAAATTAATCAATATATGTTCAAAAGTTTATATTCTAACTATTAGAGCGATTACCCAACCCTAAATGGAGGATTCCTAAAATTCATCCCCAGGCCCACGTGCTCGGATTCTGGAAATTTTCGAAGAAAGTTGTTGCCCATAACCTCACGAACTCAAATATATAATTTTCACTCAATTCCATAACCATTTTCGTGGTTAGACTCCATTTTTATTAAAATTTAGGTTTTTCATCTAACCCGTAATTTTCACAAATTTACATGTTAAAACATACGCTTAATCTATGTATTTAACTTACATTAGATAGAATTTACTTACCTCCAGGTTTCTAGGTGAATACCCTTCTCAAGAAGCTCCAAAATCACCCAAAAGTGAGAAAAATGGTTTAGAAATGGCTTAAGTTCCGTAATAAATGAAGCTCATTGCCTCCTGCACTTCTGCTTCTGCGGCTCATTGGCCACATTTGCGGCTCTGCATCTGCGGAAAGGGCCTCAAAGATGCGGTCCTCCCCTCAGCTGGCTTCCTCACTTCTGCGAGACCGCTTCTGTAATGAGCACATCGCACATGCGCCTTCCCCCGCTTCTGCGATCGTCTGCTTCGCACCTGCGCCTCCGCAGGTATGGTCTTCCCCCCGCTTCCACGACTCCTGGTCAGCCTTTGCTAGGCCGCTTCAGCGTTGCTGGCTCGCTTCTGTGACCTCACACCTACGGCTAGCCTTCCACAGGTGCAGTTACACCAGAAGCTGGATGCTTCAGCCATTTCCTTTAAGTCCAAAACTTGGTCCGCGCCTCGTTCGATTACACCCCAGGCCCCCAGGGCCCCGCCCAAACATACCAACAAGTTTGAAATCATAAAACAGACTCGCTCACGCCCTCGGAACGCATAAAACAACATCAAAACTAAGAATCACGCCCCAAACCAAATTGAATCAACATATGAGCTTCAAGTTCTACCAACATACTCCGAACGCGCTGAAAAATACTTAAACTACTTGGAATGACACCAAATTTTGCGTGCAAGTCTTAAATTACCATACGGAACTATTCCTCGGCCTGAAATCCCAAACAGACCTCGATAACACCAAAACCTACTCCAAACCAAATATAAAGAGCTTTAAAACCTTCAAGGTGCAAACTCTCCATATTAAGCGCCGAAATGCTCCCGGGTCATCCAAAGCTCGATCCGAACATACACTCAAGTCCAAAATCTTACGGTAGAAACACAACAACCGTACGGTAGAAACCTCGTGCAAACACAATAACAACCGCACGGCAGAAACCTCGTGCAGACACAACAACAACCGCGCAGAAGAAACCTCGTGCAAACAACATAACAGTTCTCAACAAAACACGTATGCAAAAAACATAACAACTCAAATACATGAATTTCACAATATGTGCCCATATGCCACAACATTTCCTGAAAATAGTTTCAATATCGCAACCACAAATAGCCCTCGGCTCAACAACACCGAATACAACAGCAACAACAACAATAATACGAGAATACAACAAGTAAATCAACACAAGAACTTCAGAACACAAAGAAACGGAAGAACGAACTCACAGGGAAAGACACAACAAGGAAATAATAGTCTCAACAAGAATAGTTCGACAAGGGAAAGGTAATGTGTAATAATGATTCCACGAAAGTGCAATTTGATAATAAGAGAGATAGCAAGAATCAATGACCCCAAATAAGAATACGTCAACAACGAAAGGGATAACAAACTTCAATTAAGGCTAAGCAATTACGGAAGAGATAATAATGATTTCACTTAAGGTTAAGCAATTACGAAACGGATAGCATAACGATAAAAAGAGGCAACAAAGTTAAGACACATAAGAGTTTAATCGGCAATAAGGGTAAAACATGAAGGAATTAATTCCAATAAGACACGTAAGGATGAATTTAGTAAATGAGGAATTTAACATGACGAAACAACTGCATATTTAATGGACACAAGAACCTAAGAGTACTAAACGGTCAAATTTCCACTAATAAGCCTGAGCATGTACTTGTCACTTCGCGTGCACGGCCTTCACATGACACAATTAGCACAAATGACTCAAATCCTAAGGGGTAGTTCCCCCACACAAAGTTAGGCATGATACTTACCTAAAGAAGTTAGACCGATACTCTAAAATGACCTTCTCTAGAGAAACAACTCCTGGACAGCTAAAATCTAGCAAAAATAACTTCAAACCATAAATACAACTCATAGGAAATAATTCCGGATAATAAAGTTACAATCTTTAACAAGAACTAAAAGTCAATCCAAAAGTTAACCCCCGGGCCCGCACCTCGGAACCCGATAAAATTTACAAAACCCGAACACCCATTTCCATACAAGTTCAACCATACCAAAACTATTAATTTCCGATATCAATTCGTCCTTCAAATCATCATTTTACACTTTTGAAAGATTTTACAAATTTTCCCCAAATTCCAACTTAATTCACAAATTTAATGATGAAAACAAAGATAAAATCATGAATAAAAATAAAACCGGGTAAAGATCACTTACCCCAAACAATCATGTAAAGAACCCCTCAAAAAATGCCTAAATCCGAGGTCTATATCTCAAAACATGAAGAAAATGGCAAACCCTTGAATATAACCTCTCTGTCCAGCACTTTCCGCATTTGCGAACAAAGATTTTGCACCTACTATCTCGCTTTTGCGAGTAAAATCTCGCATATGTGGCCCTTACTTAGCAGCCCATTCTTCACACCTGCGAGCTTCCCATCGCATCTGCGATGCCGGAGAAGCGCCGCATGAACCGCAGAAGTGAACTTCCAACTGGAGCCTTAAACTCGCACCGGCGATAGGCTCACCGCAGATGCGTCCACACACCTGTGTTCTTAAATCCGCAGAAGCGAAACTCCAGCCCAAGTCCAACATCGCTGAAGCGACTGCATCTCCGCAGAAACGGCTTCACACCTGCGCTCTAAAATGTGCAGGTGCGACACACCAGAACCAGACCTGACCAAAAGGACAAAAACCATCTGAAACTCGTCCGAAACTCACCCGAGCCCCTCGGGACCCTGTCCGAATATACCAACAAGTCCTATAACACTATGCGGACCTACTCGAGGCCTCGAATGATATCAAACAATGCCTAAACTATGAATCGCACCACGAATCAAACTTATGAACTTTCAAATCTTCCAACTACTAAAGCTCTTGTCGAAACATATCAAATCAACCTAGAATGACGTCATATTTTGAATGAAAGTCCTAAATGACATAACAGAGCTAATCCAACTCATGACATAACAGAGCTAATCCAACTCTTGGAATTGCATTCCGACTCTGATATCACCAAAGTCAACTCTCGGTCAGACCTCTCAACCTTCCAAAACTTCAACTTTCCAATTTTCGGCGAAATGCTACAAATTACCCTACGGACCTCTAAATCCAATTCCGGGCGCACGTCTAAGTCTAAAATCACCATACGAAGTTATTGGAATCATCAAAATTCTATTTCGGAGTCGTCTACACAAAAGTCAAATTCCGAACAACTCTTACCGCTTAAGCTTCTAAAATAAGAATCTTTCTTTCAAATTGATCCCAAATCATCCGAAAATCGAACTCGACCATACACGCAAGTCATAACACATAATACGAAGCTGCTTGAGACCTTAAGCCAACGAACGGGACGCTAATTCTCAAAATGACCGGTCAGGTCGTTATATTCTTCCCCTCTTAAACAAGCATTCATTGTCGAACGTGTCAAGAACCATCCTGAGGTCATCAAATCACTGAGTGAACTACCATACATACACCCTCGGGTGATCCAACGTCACCTCAATACACATAGGCCCGAAGACACCATCCCAATTGAAAATTATCCCTTCCACCCACACTGGTAAACTTTAAAATCAAATTTCTCAGCATCCATTCTTCCCAAGAGACCCGATTCCTACATCAACACATAGTACCAACCTCAACCAGCTGCAACAGCTTATGCCTACAACCACACGACGTAACACATCACACATATGCCCATGACCACATCTCTGATGACAATAGCTACCCATAATCAAATCCAACACCGGCAATTAACCTCATATCCGCTAAAACCCTACTGCAAACCTTCTCAGCACTGAAATTAATGCAAGAAACATGAAGACCTCATAACTATACACCCGAATCAACAAGTCACATGTAACGCTACCTGGGCATACACCTCGTAAGCTAAAACCCAATAAGCACAACGCAAATACGACTAAATATACAAGGAGAAACACATAAAAGAACTATCAAACAAGCCCGACAAGCACAACTCCCTATTAGTACCATATTACGAACCAATTTTACAAGGGAGAATCAAAATATATGAACTAATTACAAGGATCTCATCCTGGTATAACTTTCACCGCGACATGTAGCCCGGTTCAACATATCGACCATATGAAAACGCGGAATCACAAGTAGTATACACATCATACCAACCAAAACCTTCCACTGACTCAATTCCGCCAACAAAATCACAATATATAATGATCTCCCACACTGATAGAGCATCTAAATCACAAGTCGTTACCAACTATCAGGAAATCACATCAAAACTACCATAATGAGTAACAAAAATTCACTTATAGTCTCATAGCTCTAAATAATGAAATAAAACAATACGATAGACACGGGATACCATTATAAATCTCCCAACTGGGGTAAACACATAAGCAGAGTACAAAATCATGAAACTCACCCATATGTGAAGTAAAACAGAAGGACTCCCCCAATAAGAAAAATAATAACCAAAATACGAGTGAGGCTCCTCTATAATATGTCGAAACCATACCTATACAACATCATCCGGTGTAGCGGTCTCAGCCCTACCGTAGAAAACACCTCAACGGGCCAGGCCTCCCCCTCTCAGGCACCCTTTATTCGCCTGACCTGCATCCAAGTTGGTGGTGCAGGGATATCAGCAACTGAAGTAGGACGCATAGCCTGAATACCCCGCTGTGACACATCTATTCGGAGTTTGGGACAATCTCTCACCATTTGGCTAGTATCTCCACACTCAAGCAACCTTTCCGCTGACGTGGCTATGGAAGTTTTCCGGAACGGGTACCTTGAGACCCATGGGTACCTGAAACACCATGCGAGGCCTGAAGTGCAAACTGAACTGGCTGACCCACAAAACCTCTACCATGCCCTACCCTTCCTGCAAAATAGGAACCAATAGGGCCTCCCATTCTATGAGGTCTTAGCCTCCCTGCCCTCTCTCTCTCATGACCCCACAAGCATTTAATCGGCGAGTGATCTCCTCTACCTACTGAAATGGAACATCCGACTCCAACTCTCGAGCCATGCTGGACCAGATATCATGACTGAACCCCTCAATGAACCTGCAGACTCGCTCTCTGACTGTAGAAACCAAAATAGGTACATTTTCGGACAAATCACTTAACATAACGACATACTCTGATACCGACATAGTGCCCTAGCGCAGCTACTGAAAACTCCACACGCCATGTATCTTGAAGGGTTTGGGGAACAAACTCTCTCAACTCATACGCTCGCCACTACTGATATGCTGCTCCTTTAAGCTGGACCATAGTAAAAGCAACCCCACCCGTCTCCACAATACCAATAATGTGGAAAATATGGTAGCACTCCCCTAGGAACCCATGCGCATCCTCTAAAGCCTAACCGACGTGGACTCGTTGCTCTAGAGTACGGGCGGTGGGAGTCTGAGCTCCTCCCCTGATCTATGAAGTATCTAGTGCAACTGGAATCAACCCCGTCTAGGCCAATGTACCAAACATGCTTAGGAACTGTGCTAAAGTCTCATGAAATCTTGGGGCCACCCTCCGGTGCCTGTCCCCCAACAGAAGTTATTGGCGGCTCCTCAACAGCTGCTCTAATAGGTGCTCTAGCTATAGCACGTGCTCCTACTCGGCCTCTGCCTCTGCCTCTGCCCCAGCCCATAATAATACCGACTCCGGGGACAGCGTCATTGGTAGCTGCAGCTCGTGTCCTCAGCACTTGTGAGAGAATGGAATGACAAGGGTTCAAACTGTGAGATCAATAAACTCGCACGATAGGAATGAATGAAGTGAAATTGTCATAATAGTTCCGTAGCCTCTCGTAGATAAGTACAGACGTGTCTATACCGATCCGCAAGACTCTACTAAACTCGCTTATGACTTATAGCATCTATGAACCTAGAGCTCTGATACCAACTTGTCACAACCCCAATTTCCCTCCATAGAATGTCGTGACGGCACCTAGTCTCTAAGACTAGGTAAACCTATCACTTACTAAATAAATACAAGAATTCAACCATCAAATGATAAGTACGAGATAAGAATATTATACAAAATTCCCAAAAATCGATAAGACAAGTCATAAGCTCTACTGAGTTTGCTAGAAAAATCCCTAAATGCAACTGTTCGAGATAGAACTAAACAATATAATGAAAATATCAGAATATGACTCAGAGGCCTGCGAACGCGATGACAGGTTTACCTTGAGTCTCCAAAGCTCGACCAGCCAGCTAATAATCAGCAACAATCGTGGCATCTGGATCTGCACAAAAATATGCAGAAGCGTAGTATGTGTATACTACAGCGGTACCCAGTAAGTATCAAGACTAATCTCGGTGGAGTAGTGACGAGGGACAGTCAAGACAACTACCGGACTAAACAACCTAAACAAGTATGAAGGTGAACTAACAAAGAAAAACAATATTAATATAAAATTAAGCCGGATAAGGAATACCAAAAAATTAATTGCAACGAGACACCAATAACAACAATATTTAACAGGAAGCAGTCAGGTAATAATGCGGTAGAGTAAGCTGGACACAGTCTAAGTCTGGTGAAATCAAAATAAAGGAAAAACCAGCAACAGCACAATAAGAACAATCGCCGTCACACAAGATTTGTTCAAGCATTTCCACGAGGTACCGAAACCTCATAATCACAGCTCACAGGTCCCAATTATTGAACCCTAATCACTTGGCATCTTGTGCCCACATTACAATTCATATCCGCACAAACGACTCACATGCCAATAGAACATCCCTCACACAGAAGGCAAGTAGACAAGAGTATGTATAATGGTTAATGACGTCAGGATTCACCTTTTGAAACCCATATGGGTGATTTAACTATGTGTATACTTCTGCAAGTGTTCCACTACAATTCCAGTCAACGAATAGGAGTAGAGACAATGAATGGCACATAAGAAATGATCACCACGAAATGTACACTGTAATAAAATCAACAATGAAGTTTGAAGCGACAACCAGCACAACAAGATTAGCTACATAGAACTGAGCAAAAAGTGCATCACGGAGGAAAACAATTTGTAGTATGTTAAGGAAAACAACAAATAAAAGACAAGTGCACAAAAAAGGGGAAATGACAACAAGAGCCCTCCTGAGGTACAGCCTCGTTCTCTCAAATCATAAAATGAATCACAACTTTCCTTACGTCGCCGCGGGAGTTTTAATATTTAGTTTTGAAAATCATTTTCTTGAAATAGCATCCCGCATTTTAGCCCACCTTATCACACCGCATGGCTTCTAGTAGTTCCCCTACTAGCCATGCGTTTCAAGACCACCTTATCTCACCGCATGCGTTTCAACACCCAGACCATATACCACCGCATGTGTATCAATAATAACAATAGCTCAGCAGAAACCTCATGCAACACAATAACAACCACACGGCAGATTCCTCGGGCAAACACAATAATAACCGCACGGCAGAAACCTCATGCAAACAATGATAAATAATGGAAGTCGTGACAACCCCAATTTCCCTCCATATGATATCGTGATGGCACCTAGTCTCTAAAACTAGGTAAGCGTAACATTTACTAAATTAACGGAAGAATTCGACCATCAAGGATAAATATGAAAAAGAAATCTTTATTCATAACATATCATTCTCAAAACCGGTAGTACAAGTCATAAGCTCTACTGAGTTTCCTAGAAAATCCCTAAATACAACTGTTCGGTATAGAATTAAACAATACAAGGAAAATATCAAAAAGGGACTCCAAGGCATGCGAATGCAACGACAGGTTTATCTTGATTCTTCACAACTCGACCAACTAGCTAATAATCGACAACAACTATGGCACCTGGATCTGCAAAAAAATGTGTTGTGCAGAGGCGTAGTATGAGTACACCATAGCGGTACCCAGCAAGTATCAAGACTAACCTCGGTGGAGTAGTGACGAGGGACAGTCAAGACACCTATCGGACTAAACAACCTTAACAAGTGTGTAGATGAACTAACAGAGAAACAATATTAATATAAAGTTATGTATGATAAGGCGTACAAAACAATACTTGCAATGATACACTAGTAACAACAATATTCAACACGAAGCACTCAGGTAATAATTCTGTAAAGTAACTGATCACAGTCTAAGTCCAGGGAAACCAAATAAAGAGAAAACCAACAACTCAATAAGGACAACCGCTTTCACAATAGATCTGTTCAAGCATTTCCACGAGGTACCAAACATCATAATCACAGCTCATGGTCCCAATTCATGAACCCTAATCACTTGGCATCTTGTACATAGATTACGACTCATAACTGCATGGACGACTCACGTGCCAATAGAATAATTCTCACATAAAAGGCAAGAAGACAAGAGTAGGTATGATGGTTAATGTCATCAGGATTCACCTTTAAAACCGATATGGGTGATTTAACTACGTGTATGCTTGTGTAAGTGTTCTACCATAATTTCAGTCAACAAATAAGAGTAGAGTCAATGAATGACACATAGGAACGATCGCCACAAAATGTACCGTGTAACATAAGCAACAATGAAGTTTAAAGTAGCGACCGACACAACAAGATTAGCTACATAGAACTGAGCGAATAGTGCAACACAGAGGAAAACAATTAATAGTATGCTAAGAAAAAGAATAATCAAAGACAAGTGCACAAAAAGGGGGAAATGACAACAAGAGCCCTCCTGAGGTACCGCCTCGTAGTCTCATATCGTAAAAATGAATCACAACTTTCCTCATATCTCCCCGAGAGCCTTTATATTTAGTTTTTGAAAATTAATTTTCCAAAATAGCATCCCGCGTTTTAGCCCACCTTATCAAACCGCATGGCTTCTAGTAGTTCCCCTACTAGCCATACGTTTCAACCCCACCTTATATCACTACATGCATTTCAACACCCAGACCTTATACCACCACATGCATATCAATAATAACAACACGGAAGAAACCTCATGCAAACACATAAAGATTTCACAACAAAACAGGCATGCCAAAAACATAACAACTAAAATAAATGATTTTCATAATATGTGCCCACATGCCATAACATTTCCTCAAAATAGTTTCAATATCACTACCACATATAGCCCTCGGCTCAACAACGCTGAATACAACAGCAACAACAATAATAACACAAGAATACGGCAAGTAAATCAACACAAGAACATCAGAACACAAAGAAACTGAAGAACGAACTCACAGAGAAAGACACAACAGGGAAATAATAGTCTCAACAAGAATAGTTCAACAAGGGAGAGGTAATGTGTAACAATGATTCCACGAAAGTGCAATTTGACAACAGAGAGATAGCAAGAATCAATAACCACAAATAAGAATATGTCAACAATGAAAGGGGTAACAAACTTCTATTAAGGCTAAGCAATTATGGATGAGTAGATAATGATTTCAATTAAGGTTAAGCAATTATAAAAATGACAGCATGACGATAAAAGAGGAAATAACTTCAATTAAAGCACATAAGAGTTTAATCAGCAATAAGGGTAGAACATGAAACAATTAATTCCAATTAAGACACGTGAGGGTGAATTAAGTTAAAGGGGGATTTAACATGACAAACGATTTCATATCTACTGAACATAAGAACCTAAGAGCCTAAACGGTCAAATTTTCACAAATAAGCCTAAGCACGTACTCGTCACCTCGCGTACATGGCCTTCACATGAAACAGTTAGCACAAATGACTCAAATCCTAAGGGGTAGTTCCCCCACACAAAGTTAGATAAGATACTTACCTCAAACCATGCTCGATCAATCAATTAGAAGGCCTTTCCCTCGATTATCCGACTCCGAACGGCTCGAATCTAGCCAAAATAATTCATACTATTAATATAACTATAGGAAACTAATTTAAATAATGAAATAATGTTCTTGACTAAGAATTGAAAAATCGCTCCAAAAAAGTCGACTCGGGCCCCATCTCGTAACTCGACCAAAAATTACTAAAACTGAACACCCATTCGATATCGAGTCCAGCCATACATGAATTACACAAATGAGATACAAAAATCTCGCTCAAATCCCCAAAATTCGGCCTAAGCACTTTCCTCCATTTTTCTCCAATTTTTCAACTCAAATCACTAATTAAATGATGAAATCAAAGACATAACCATGGAATTAAACTAAAACTAAGTAAGAACCACATATCCCAATCACTCCCTTGAAAAATCTCTCCAAGAATCACCTCCAACCGAGGTCCCAAAATCAAATTTGCGTTATGAACTCAAACCCCTATTTTGAAAAATTTAAGTTCTGCCCAGACGACCCTTCATCGCGATCGAGGAAATAGCCTGGTGATTGCGAAGCACAACTCAGTTGCCCAGAATTCAAGCCTACGCGAATGCATCTCCACACCTGCGAACGCGAACCATTTCCTCCTCAGACCTACGCGATTGCGTCCCTTTTCATGTGATCACGAAGAATAACGTGTGAACTAAACTTTTGCTTCACTTCTTCTACGCGAATGCGGCCCTTCTCACGCGTTCGCGATGCTCAGACTCCTCCAGCTTACGCGATTGCATGCCCCAACTGGCGATCGCATAGAACAAACTCCCCAGCTGCCCCAAATAGCCTACGGGATTGCGTACCTTTCCACACGATCGCGTACAAGGAAATCAGATACAGACACCATAAAAATATTAGCACATCCCCAAGTCCAAGAATTGATCCGTTTACCATCCGAAACTCACCTGAGGCCCCAGGATCTCAACCAAATATACCAACAAGTCCGAAAACATGATACAAACTTAGTCGATCCTTTAAATCACATCAAACAACGCTAAAATCACGGATCGCATATCGATTCAAGCCTAATGAACTTATAAACTTTTAACTTCTCCATTCGATACTAAACCCTATTGTATCAAGTCCTGTTGAACTCAAATTTTGCATACAAGTCATAAATGATATTACGGAGCTAATCCAACTCTTGGAATTGCAATCCAAGCCCGATATCAACCAATTCAACTCGTAGTCAAACCTCTTAATCTTCTAAAACTTCAACTCTCCAATTTTTGCCGAAATTCTTCAAATTACGCTGTGGACCTCCAAATCCAAATCCGGACGCACACCTAGCTCCAAAATCACCATTCAAAGATACTGCAATCATCAAAATGCCATTTCGGAGTTGTCTATACAAAATTCAAAACTACAGTCAACTCTTACCGTTTAAGCTTCTAAAACAAATATCTTTCTTCCAAATTGATCCCGAATCATTCGAAGTCCGAACTCGACCATACATGCAAGTCATAACACATAATATAAAGCTGCTTGAGACATTATGCCGCTGAACAGGACGTTAATTCTCAATACGACCGGTCGGGTCGTTACATTTTCCCCTCTTAAACAAACGTTCTTCCTCGAACGTGTCAAGACCCATTCCGAAGTCATAAATCACTGAGTGAACTACCATACATATACCCCCAGGTGATCCCACATCTCCCCAATCTACATAGGCCTGATGAAACCATCCCAACTGAAAATTATCCCTTCCACCCACACTGGTAAACCTTAGAATCAAATCTCTCACCATCCTATCATTCCCAAGAGACCCGATTCCTACATCAACACACGGTACCAACCTCAACCAGGTCCAACAACTTATGCCTACGCCCACAAGGTACAACCACTTGACGTAACTGATGGTAGGCTATAATCTCGTGTTTTAGTCACTTATAGCACTCTAATTTACTACACTTTACATGTTTGAGCTTTAATGCACTTATTATGTTTTTTATGCCTAGTAGGAGTGACTCCGAGCTATGTAGATGTTGTGGAGCTAGTCCGAGCTATTTGGATCTTTGAAGTCTGAGTAAAAGCCCAAGGGATTAAGCCGGGATCGTGTTCAAGGGTCGAGGACCAAGTCAGGACGTCAAAAAGAAAGATTCAACCTGTACTCTAAGAAAAATGGCTTGTTGCGGAACGGGCTGTACAAAACCTGCTGCGTGACAGATTTTGACTCTTTGGATTTCCCCATTAGCGCCAACGCGTCACCCCATGCGGCGTGCCTGTGCATTTTTTACTGAGTAAATGCCCTATTTCGGCTAGGAAAAGGAGATTTCGTTTGGCCCCAACCATACTTGGTATAAATACATGGGAAAATATTATTTTCTAGACTTTTGACATATATTCGACCTAAGGAGGCTAAGAAGGAGTTGGAAGAACACAAGTACAAGGATTCATCAATCCTTCCTCACGCAAGACACGAGTTTGGATTGAATTTATGTTTTCCTATAATTTAATTTTTTTGTGATGAATTTCTCCATATCTATGGAGTAGTTCTCCTTAGAGTTTGATGGATTTGGCATATTGATGATTGTGGATTATAACTAAAGCTTTATGTATTGAACCATTTTTGGATGATTTAATTGTTGCATATAGTTCATGTAATTGAGAGAGGCATACTTGTGATAATTTTGCATTATATTGTTAGTTGAGTTCATAATTCTTCTAAGTAATCGAAAGAGGCTAGTTGAATTATTGATTAAATCGAGTTAGGAGAATAATCGAAAGAGGATTTTCAAAAGACCAATCTTCTACGCATTCTTGCATATCTTCACGTGCTTAAATTGGTTCATCTCGTAAAGATTAAGACTTAATCGAAAGAGGTGTTTTTACTGAACGTTTGAACTAATAGTTGAGTGAATTCGAGAGACTCACTTGAACATTAGAAGTGAATTATCTAGAGTTAGATTCCAAATAATTATCTTGCACCTATCCTATCAACCCGTATTTCCTCCCACTGATATCTCCCTTGCTTATTTTTGTTTTGATTGTCACTAGTCAATAGCTTTAGATTCTTAGTTAATTTTAGTTAGAAATCTCAATTGTTGATCATCTTGAATAGCAATCAATCTAGAAACTACAAGAATGTTGTTTATATCTGATCCCTATGGATATGATATTATACTATACTATATTTTACTAGCCAGCATAATTTAAGTGTGTATTTTGCGCTCGTCAAATTTTGGCGTTGTTGCCGAGGATTGGCAATCAATAGTATTTGAAATAGTTTGCAATTCTAATTCAAGAATTTTTTTCTTTTTATTTAATTTTATTTTTCTCTTTTGACGGTTGGTGTTATTTGACTGTGCGCAAACTACAGGTTAAGTTGGTGCATGACTCGAACTTCTGCGAAGGAAGTGTTACCATATGAGCCAGGAATTGAAAAACAACTACGACAGCAGAGGAAGGAAAGAAATCTCACTGGCACATCAGAAAAGGTTGGGCAATCCTCAACCAAAAAACTTATGGCTGGAAATGATAAGGATAATGTATATTTGGCTGCGAGAGAAGCAACCCAACAAAGAGAACAAGCTGCAGGGGATGCTGAGGAAGCAGCTATTAGAGATGCACATATTATCTACGAAGAAGAGAGGGGTCGAAGAATTGCTCAAAATCAACCCTTCACTGCAGATCAGTTCAAAAATATAGCTCCAGGGCCTGGGAGACCACTTGGAGATTATGCTAGACCGGTCTATAATCAAGGTTTATCAAGTGTTAGACCACCTCCAATTGCAGCAACCAATTTCGAGTTGAAACAAAGTTTGCTTCATACCCTTCAGAATTGATGTGTCTTCAGAGGGAAGCCAAACGAAGATCCAAACACACATCTAATGGACTTCGAGAAGATTATGAACACCTTTCAATACAATGGTGTGTCACATGATGTAGTATATTTATGGGCATTCCCCTTTTCTCTTAAAGATGATGCAAAATAGTGGCTTTGAAGGTTACCCAGGGGTCGATTAGAACATAGAAGGAGATGACCATGAAATTCCTTGACAAATATTTCTCCTAAGCTAAAACGGGCAAGTTTGGAAGAGAAATCCATAACTTCTGCCAGAAAGATACGGAAACTATTTTTGAAGCATGAGAGATGTTTAAGGAGATTGTTTAACTCTCAATGCAACTCCAAGACTTTTGGGATGGATTGACACCGACCTCACGTAGAACATTGAGCAATGCAGCTAGAGGCCCTTTGATGAAGAAGACTCCAGAGGAGATACTTACAATTCTTGATGAGTTATCTGAAGATGCAAATCAATAGCCCTCTGAGAGTGCTAAAAGAAGAAGATCGACTGGTGTTCACCAGGTTGATGCTAATACATTTATGCAGGTACAACTTGATGCTATGGCTAAAGAAATAAGGAAGCTGACCTTGGCTACAATACAAAGTGAGCCGCATGCATCCTGTGATATATCTGGAAGAGGACACCCTACTCATGAGTGTCCAGCCTCAATTGAGGAAGTGAATATTGTGGGAAATTACAACTTTAATGAAACGGGTCAGAAGCACCCCAATTTTTCATAGACTTCACCTGGAGGTACTGTGAATGCATGGCAACAAAATAACCTAGACCCAGAGACAAGGAGCTCCAGCATACTAAAATCAGTAGAGGCAGCATTTTCAGCCTTAACAGCCCATTCAGCCTGGTCTAAAGGATCTAATGAATGTCTTCATTATCAAGACAGATAAGAGGCTAAACGCCCATGGAGCAACTATCAAAGAGTTGGGCACATCTTTTCAAAGCCTGGAGATACAAGTGGGAAAGATTGCAACAATATTATCTGCGAGGCTCCAGGAACTCTCCTCGCTGATACTGAGAGAAATCCAAAAGAAATAGTGAATGTTGTAACTTTGAGAAGTGGGCAAGTGTTGAAGGATCCCACCCCGATCCAAAACGATACGAAACTTGAAAAATAAAGTGGGGAGCAGCTGAAGAATTATGTTGATAAAAAGAAGAAGGACCAGATGAAAGCTGAGAAAAAGAAGAAGGGAGAAACCTCGAGAAGGGAGGAAAGCTATATAGAGAAAAGCTGGACAAGCAGTTTGGGAGATTTCTGGATATGCTGAAACAGGTTCATGTAAACTTACCATTGACAGAAGTGCTCTCACAAATGCCTACACATGCAAAAAGTTTGAAGGAGATTCTTACAAAGAAGAGGAAGATAGAAGAGACCTCAGTGGTCAAGCTCACAGAGCATTGCAGTGCCATACTGCAAAATAAACTCCCATAAAAATGTAGAGATTCATAAAGTTGTACTATACCTTGCTCATTAGGACTACAAATTTTGACAAGTCTCTATGTGATTCTGGTGCCTCAATTAACTTAATGCCTCTATCTATTTACAGGAAACTAGAGAAGGAGATTGGAGAGATAAGGTCGGTGCTAATATCTTTGCAGCTGGCAGACCAAACGACTCTGATACCCTATGGGATAGTGGAAGATGTGTTAGTTCGGGTGGATAAGTTCGTATATCCTGTGGATTTTGTAGTGGTGAAAATAGAGGAAAACAAGGAGGTCCCCCTTATCATAGGAAGACCATTCTTAGCAACAGGTAGAGCTATATTGGATATACATAAGAGAAAACTCATGCTTAGAGTGGGTGAGCAGACTGTGACATTCAAGATGGGTGTACAAAAGGGGGTGCAAAAAGAAAAACCAGCTGCAAATGTTGAGTGGAAGGTGAAGGGCTCAAAAGAGAATACTGCACTGAGCGAGAAAGATAAGCGTGAGGTGTATTCCAAGAAGGCTGGGAAGAAGCTGTCTGCATGGATGTGCGCATTAGTTCGAAGGCGAGGAATGGAGCCCGACTTCGACTCAGACCCTGACTGGATGTTCATGGAAGTTTCCTTTACCTTAATCTTTTTAATTGTGTGTTATGGGGACACGCCACAACTTAAAGTGTGGGGTGGGGGACATTTGTATGTATGTATATTAGTTTTTTTTGTTTTTTTATTCCCTCCTTCCAAGAGCACCCAACCTTGCTCTTGGGGTGACTCGAACTCACAACCTATTGGTTGGAAGAGGAGGGTGCTCACCGCTAGAGCAACCCACTCTTGTCATGTATATTAGTTTTAATTTCTTTTTTTGAGTTATAGTAGTTGGAGAAAGAAAGTGGGTGCTCACCACTAGAGCAACTCCAAAGGTTTTGTTTGAACCGAGTGTAATTAGTTTTTATTTTTATTAGGAGTAGGGAACCTTGTGTATGAATTTGAATTGAAGGCAATATCTCTTAACTTTATTATACCTTGAGAATAGTGAGTGCTTTTGTTATAACACTTTGACCATCTATTTGAACCTTGTACCTCTCGTGAGCACTTGAATTTGGTAAGAACTTTGTAAAAGTTGAAGTGTGGGGTGGCTGGTTTGGCTTTTGAGTGGAACTATTGAATTGAGGAGAAAGGTTCACTATTTTAAAAAAGTAAGAGCCACATGAATTGAAAGAGAAAAGAAAAAAATGTTGTATTGTTATGCAAAATATTCGTTGATAGTGGTGCACTCTTGATATAATTGTGCTTAAAGAAGTAAGGAGTTAATGTATATTGATGTAAAGGTGGAGTTATGGTTTGACAGAAGTGTGGTGTTTTAAACAATGAAATGTATGTATTAAAGTTCTTAGGGAGGAGTAGTCACTCTTATATCTAAATGTATCCTACTCGTCCTGCAGCCTACATTACAACCAGTTAAACTCCTACTTGATCCTTGACTGAATGAGCTCAATTAGTAGAGTAGTACACTACGAGCAAGCTTATGGTACATCGACTGTGGCATATGAATGTTGTTTCTGAGATTGAGTGAATTCTTTCTATTTTGAGTTTCTAATTTTTCTTAAATTTCATTATGTGTGGAACTATTCTCTATTGTTGTGTGAGGGCACATAATTCATGAAGGAAAGGTAAAGTCATTGACCTCTGTGTTAGAGTAAGTGAGCGGGTTGTGAAAAATGTGTGGTGCTTTTGAGTCAAATTTTAGGGCTAGGATGTTACGGTGTTGTACTTAATCTGTTTTAAATGTTCTTGGTGTGATGAGTTATGAGAGTTGTTGAAAAAGGTCGTGTCTTATGTGAAGTGTAGTTTGATTGCTCGAGGATGAGCAATGGTTTAAGTGTGGGGGGTTAATGGTAGGCTATAATCTCGTATTTTAGTCACTTATTGCACTCTAATTTACTACACTTTACGTGTTTGAGCTTTAATTGGTAGTGTTTTGCACTTATTGTGTGTTTTATGCCTTGTAGGAGTAATTCCGAACTATGTAGATGTTGTGGAGCTAATCCGAGCTATTTGGAGCTTTGAAATCTGAGTAAATGCCCAAGGGATTAAGCCGGAATCGTGTTCCGGGGTCGATGACCAAGTCTGGACGTCAAAAAGCCCACTAATGCCCCGCATGGCGCGTCGCCCTGTGCAATTTTTACAGAGTAAATGTCCTGTTTCGGCTAGGAAAAGGTGATTTCGTCTGGGCCAGACTCTACTTGGTATAAATACATGGAAAGACTTTATTTTCTGGACATTTGACACATATTCGACCTAAGAAGGCTAAGGAGGAGTTGGAAGAACACAAGCACAAGGATTTCATCATTCCTTCCTCACTCAAGACACGAGTTTGAATTAAATTTATGTTTTCCTATACTTTAATTTTATTTGTGATGAATTTCTCCATATCTATGGAGTAGTTCTCCGTAGGTTTTGATGGATTTAGTGTATTGATGATTGTTTGTGGATTATAACTCTAGTTTTATGTATTGAAGCATTTTTGGATGATTTAATTATTGCATCTATACTCACAAGTTCATGTAATCGAGAGAGGCATACTTGTGATATCTTTGCATTATATTGTTGGTTGAGTTCATTAATTCTTCTAAGTAATCAAAAGAGGCTAGTTGAATTATTGATTAAACCTAATTAGGAGAATAATTGAAAGAGGTTTTCCTAAAAACCAATCCACTACACATTCTTACATATTTTTACGTGCTTAAATTGGTTCATCTCGTATGGTTAAGACTTAATACTGAACGTTTGAGCTAATAATTGAGTGAATTTAAGACTCACTTGAACATTAGAAGTGAATATCTAGAGTTAGATCCCAAACAATTATCTTGCACCTATCCTATCAACCTCTATTTCCTCCCACTGATATTTCCCTTGCTTATCTTCGTTTCGATTGTCACTAGTCAATATCTTTAGATTCTTAGTTTATTTTAGTTAGAAATCATAGAAAATCTCAATTGTTGATCATCTTGAATAGCAGTCAAGCTAGAAACTACAAGAATAATGTTTAAATCCAATCCATGTGGATACGATATTATACTATACTATATTTGACTAGCGAGCAGAATATAAGTGTGTATTTTGTGCTCGTCAGTAACACATCACACATATGCCCATGACCATATCTCTGATCACAATAGCTAACCCACAGTCAAATCCAGCACCGGCAATTAACCTCGTATTGCTAGAACCCTGTTCCAAACCTTCTCAACACTGACAATGATGCGAGAAAAATGAAGAACTCATAACTATACACCCGAATCAAGAAGTCATATCTAACGCCACCTGGCCACACACCTAAGCTAAAACCCAACAAGCAGAACGCGGATACGACTAAATGTGCAAGGAGAAACATATAAGAGAACTATCAAACAAGCCCGACAGGCACCACTTCCTATCGGTATCATACTACAAATCAGTTTCACTAGGGAGAATCAAAACATATGAACTAGCCGCAAGGATCTCATCTTGATATAACTCCACCACGGCCCGTAACCCAGCACAAACATATCAAATCACATGAAAATGCGAGGATCCCATCCTTAGCTCTAAATCGCAAGTAGAATGCCCATCATACCAATCGAAAACTTCCACTAGTTCAAGTCCACTAACAAAATCACAACACCTACTATACTCCCACCCTGGCAGAGCATCTAAATCACAAACCGTAACCAATCACTCAGAAATCGCATCAGAACCAACCGTACTGGGTATTAGAAAGTCACTTCTAGTCTCATAACTCTCAATAATGAATAAAAACAAAACGATAGACATGGGCAACTACTGTAGAATTTCCCAACAGGGATAAACACATAAGCAGAGTACAAGATCACGAAATTCATCCATATTTGAAGCAAGGTAAGAGGACTCACCCCGATAAGCAGAACAAGTAAAAATAAGAATGATGCTCCTCCATAACAATCGAAACCATACCTGTAACGACACTATTTGGTGCAACGGCCTCATCCTAGCATAGAAAGCAAATTAACGGCTCAGGCCTCCCCCTCTTGGCGTCCTCTACTCGCCTGACCTGCTCCCCAAGCTGGCGGTGCAAGGACATCAGTAACTGGAGCAGAACTCATAGCCTGAATACCCTGATGTGACACACCTATCCGGAGTCTGGGATAATCTCCCACCCTGTGGCTGGTATCTCCATACTCAAGCAATCTCTTCGCTTATGTGGCTGTCGAAGTTTTCCGATATGGGTACCCTAAGACCCATGGGTACCTGAAACACCATGCGAAGCCTGAAGTGTAAACTGAACTGGCTGACCCACAAAACCTCTACCATGCCGTACCTTGCCTCCAAAATAGGAACCAGTAGGTCTCTCCGGTCTACGAGGCCTCCTAGCCTCCCTTTCCTCTATCTCCTAACCCTGCATGACTTCTCCCTTCTAGTCTTGCATGCCCTCTAATCGGCGAGCGATCTCTACCACCTACTAAAATAGAATATCCAACTCCAACTCTCGAGCCATGCCAAACTGGATATCATGACTCAATCCTCCAATGAACCTGTGGATTCACTCTCTAACCTTAGAAACCAATTTATGTGCATTTCTGGATAATTCATTGAATATAGCGGTATACTCTGACACTGGCATAGTGCCCTAGTGCAGCTGCTCAAACTCCATGCGCCAGCTGCCCCAAATAGCCAATTTAGAGGTCCGTAGGTTATTTCGGTGTTCGCAATGGCAAAATTTGTAGATTTTTGCCTTGGTTGCAATTGCGAACACTTGTCTGCAATTGCGATAGTCAGCAAATGCAAACCCTGTGTCGCAATTGCGACATCTGCACCTGGTAAAAGAGCTGAGAGACGGGATTTTGGAGACATTCTCTTATTTTTGGAAGCCTAGGCTCGGTAGGAGGCGATTTTGATGAGGGGTTTTCATCTACAATCTTTGGTTTCAGATCATTTGGCTTTGAGTCGAGGTATTAAAGAGGCATTGGAGTCGGATATGAAACTTCGGAGCGAGGTAAGTCTCTTGTCTAATCCTGTGAGGTGGAATTTACCCCGTAGGTGTTATTTTCTTCTGTGCTACATGTTATGGGAGCTACACATGTATGAGGTGATGAGTGTCCGTGCGTATGCTAGGATTCCTGATTTGTTCGGGTAGACTTAGGTTTACGCCATGCTTTAATTGTACTATTTGAGTTATCCTTGCCTGTTCATTCCTTTATTTTGTGTTACGACTTGAGACTAGGCTTGCGCAGAGGGTGATAGACTCGCTATTGTAAGAGATTTGACGAGCTACTTGATTAGCCGTGGAATAATTATGCTTCCCTTACGAATTTCTCTCGCGTCGTGCATTTTCATTAAAAAGATTCTTTAAATTTCATAACTCACACGTATATTCGTGAGTGAGGTCAAGACCCATTAAAGCTTCTTATTCTTATGGGATCGGGCCGTTCGCCTGGGCAGAGTTATGTACCATACTCTTATGTGATCGGGTCATTCGCCTCGGCAAGATTATGTACCATACTCTTATGGGATTGAGCGCTATCACGACCTAATGTGGATTTTGAATCGTGACAAACAGTAAAAGAAGCTGTAGACGAAGAAATATCCAATATAGGGGGAAGATAAAAATAAATAAAAAGGGAAGAAGAAGATGAAAGAAAACAAAGTCAGACAAGAAGGGGCTTTTTTGTACTCACGTGGGTTACACATGAAGAAGCTTCCGTTCCTTTTGACAGATTATTACGTCGTCACTTTTTAGGGTCAAAAACCAAAACAATAAGCTTTTACGATATATTAAGGATCTTTTTCATTAAATGTTATATACGAGGGACCAAATGAATCCAAAGAACATATATTAGAGACCATTTTGATCATTTTAAACTAGTGTTTACATATATGTGTTCCACACGTGGACCAAACCTTGATTTCCTCAAACCAAATTAGAAACGAATAAGAAGACTCATTCTTCTACTACATCCAATCAACTGCAACGTGGGCTAAAACCCCAGAAGTATTTTTTCCGTAAAGATCCATGTATTGACACAGTCAAGCAGGCCCCACAACAAATAAAACATTTTACATGCTCAGTCACTTCCGGGTGCGTGTCCATGTATCCACGTGATTTCCTTCTTCTCTCCTCATAATCCAAAACTATAAAAGCACTTCACCGATTTAACGCACACCCTAAAAGCTTCAGCAGTACTTAGCACATACCACAAAGTACTTAGCACATACCACAAATAATTATAAGCAACTCAACAATTTGGCGCCTTATTCAATAATGAATAATCCAAGCTCTTCAATTAGCGTGGCAGTTTCCGATGAAGAAGATATCAATATATTAGCGTTGAGGAAGCCCAAGAAGCGAGCAGGAAGGAAGAAGTTCAAAGAAACTCGGCACCCAGTGTACAGGGGAGTGAGAAGGAGGAACAACAACAAGTGGGTTTGCGAACTACGCGAGCCCAGCAAACAGAAGAGAATATGGTTGGGAAGTTACCCAACCGCAGAAATGGCTGGGCGCGCTCATGACGTAGCTGCATTGGCACTTAGAGGACAGCTGGCCACTTTAAACTTCGCGGACTCCGCTTGGCGGTTGCAAGTGCCGGCATCAAAGGATCCCAAGGACTTGCGCCAAGCGGCTGCAAAAGCAGCAGAGGCGTTCTGGCCAGGAGAGGAAGCTGATGTTAATTCTAGAGGAGCCGCTAATACCGGCAATGGCAATGACGAAATAAAGGTGGCATCACAAGAAGAGAACGCAGCGTATAATTGCATGCAGAATATTGTGACTGCAGAAAATGTTTTGTATAGCAACTCATCTAGTGAAGTGGGAATGCTAGGGACGCAAGAATGGCAGGCATACATGGAAGAAAGGAGTTTGTTTTCACCAAATCCTTGCTGTTCAGGGAGTTGTTTTTGCTGGGATGATGATATGGAAAGTGATGTAGAGGTGTCCTTGTGGAGTTATTCTGTTTGATAGCTCGTAGCTCATATGTTGTTGGAGTATATCCATTTTTGTAATAAGCACTTAGATCATATTCTTTTGTAATCCACGTGGATTATTTTCTCCGCATGGCATTTGTTTAAGCGTTTGTTTGGTCAAACAATCAAACACTGTTTATTTTATGAAAAATACTTTTAGTCAAATAGTATTTTTGCAAAATATATTTGACTAATTCATTTGATTAGTATTTTTTGCGAGAACATTATATTCCACCAATCTTTTATAAAAGTAATTTTAAGTATCCATTTTGTAATCAGGACGTAAACCATGTGTTCTTTTCTTCTTGTTCAACTCTTTCCCTGCTTTTAGGTTTGTAGAAAAAGATAGAGATAAATACTCTTCTAATATGGAATCTGCCGCTTTTAATAGGCAATATGTTATTTGTGATAGAGGAGCAGCTGGGGAGGTATGATAATAATCATTCCTGGTACTGTGCTACAATTTAAAAAAAAAAAAAGAAATTAACTTCTGGTGTATGGTGGAAGTGTTCTTCATAAATAAAAGCTTAATACAAGCAAAAGGAGATTAAACCAGAACTCTCCCATTCAAAGAGGACATGCCAAATCTTTGACAGAAGACATACTATATAGATATTTACGCCTTAACCTCAACCTACGAACATAGAAAAGCATTCTGTCAAAAATAAGTTAAAGTTGTTGGGTATCAATAAAGGTGAATGGGAAATGACAGGATAAAAATAAAGGGAATATAAAAGGTCCCTTTTTTTGCTTTGATTAAAGCGTTTGTTCCACATCGGGAAAAGAAAGAAAAATAGAGGTGTATATATTACATTACACCTTCTCTAGTTGCTAAAAGGGTTGAAGGGGCAAGGACCGGTCCGTTTTCTTTTCCCGGATTTTTCTTTTTCAAATTTCCCTCCAAAACGTGGTGACTGATCTGAATGGTTGCAAACATTCAGAATCAGTACCTCCAACCTGGTGACTGATCTGAATGGTTGCAAACATTCAGATTCAGTACTTCAATGGCTATAAATACTTCATATGTTTCCAAAATTTGATACGAAAAAATCTGCTATTAACAACTTTCTGCTATTCAAATATTCTGTGTGATATACTCCCGTACAGTGGTTCGCTGCTATCAGAACTGGAGTACTACTTTTCTGGTAAGTTAATCGTTCTATCCTGGGAGGGGATATTCCAATAACCTCGAGTACTGTGAGGGGAATAATTTCCTTAAGGAAACACTTTGAACTAAGTGGGCTCGATTTCTGTTCTTCTCAATTTTCTACTGGTTTTCCAGTTTCTATTTTTCTTACTGTTTTACTAAATGTTTAACAGATTAAACGTACACTGATTAATATAAATAACAATCTTAAGGAAATTATATTCTGTTTATATTAATCTGTTTTTTTTTTTTGAGACTAAAACCTGTGTGGTTTTCTACTCCGTATGAATTTTTGTATTCTGATTTGAAGAAAATAAAAACTTCATCGTTGGTGTTGCAAATTTTATTTTGCTATTCTGATTATTAAGTCAGTTTGTCAATTTTTGGCAGTGAAAATGGCAAGTGGAAACACTACTTCTTCTGTTAATGCTGCACCAACAGCCCGTACCGCAG
>MCJB01032357.1:82400-95506 GCA_002018475.1 Nicotiana obtusifolia | reverse complement strand
CTTTTTGGACAAAATTTTCCTTAATTATTTATTTAATTAATTAATTAATTAATTAATTAATTATTTAATAAATAAGAATCCACTTAACGCGGATCGACCCTGACCCGCGACCCAGACCGGTCCGTTTTCTTTTCCCGGATTTTTCTTTTTCAAATTTCCCTCCAAAACGTGGTGACTGATCTGAATGGTTGCAAACATTCAGATTCAGTACTTCAATGGCTATAAATACTTCATATGTTTCCAAAATTTGATACGAAAAAATCTGCTATTAACAACTTTCTGCTATTCAAATATTCTGTGTGATATACTCCCGTACAGTGGTTCGCTGCTATCAGAACTGGAGTACTACTTTTCTGGTAAGTTAATCGTTCTATCCTGGGAGGGGATATTCCAATAACCTCGAGTACTGTGAGGGGAATAATTTCCTTAAGGAAACACTTTGAACTAAGTGGGCTCGATTTCTGTTCTTCTCAATTTTCTACTGGTTTTCCAGTTTCTATTTTTCTTACTGTTTTACTAAATGTTTAACAGATTAAACGTACACTGATTAATATAAATAACATATTAACTAGAATATGAAAGTATATTCCTATATTAATTCTAACTACAAATCCTATTTAGACATGAATTAAATAAACTAGCAAATACCAAATCCTAAATAACTAAGGTATCCTACTACAACTTTAAATTAGTTTTCAACATTTTCCCGTAATTCAAAGTTGTATCCGTCTGACTTGTTCGTGTATTGTTTTGTTGGAGCACTTCTCTTCAACTTCCATTTTTGTTGAAGCATATATCTCTAACTCTCGTTGATGTATTTTGCCACCAACAACCAATTTTGTTGAAGCACCTGTTTCTAACTCCCGTTGATGCACTTTGTCACCAATATCAAATTTTGTTGAAGCACGTGTCTTCCAACTCCCATTGATACACTTTGTCGCCAACCGTTGATACACTTCTTCATCAACACCCAATTTTGTTGAAGCACTTGTTTTCAACACCTGTTGATGCACTTTGTTACAAACATTTAAATTTGTTGAAGCACGTAATCAACTTCCAACTTTTGTAAACCTCTCTCCAACTTTTAGAGAAGAGTTTCTTCCACTTGTGCCATATTTGTTTGCACCTCTTACAACTTGCTTCTTTATTTTTTCCCCTTGAATCTCTTGAAACTTTTTGCCAAATAATACTTTTGTTGACAACTATCCGTGATTTTGCCAACATAATTCATGGCTTTTTCCAATATAACCTTTGGGCAGACGGGCGGCACATATTGGCTATCAATATGAAGGAAAATATTTTATTTATAAATTTATGAATAATCCCTACAATTCTTTATTTCCTCCACATGTAAAATAAGCTAGTAATATCCCTATTTATAATAATAATACGAAACCTATATCAACTAGAATATGAAAGCATATTCCTATATTAATTCTAACTACAAATCCAATTTAAACATGAATTAAATAAACTAACAAATACCAAATTCTAAATAATTAAAGTATTCTACTACAACTTTGAATTAGTTTCCAATAAAGTATCACCCACCTCCACCAAATCTCACCAAAAAAGTTCACTTTGCTTTTCTTATGTCCATAATTTGTTTTTAAGTAGATAGACTTAAAAACAAAGAAAGTGTGGGACTGTATAGGTATTGTAAAGTAAATCAAAGTCAATATTTGGTGTCTAAATATATTCGAGTTACGACATCCGCATCTTAATGTATACTATAATAGAAGTAATTATAATAATGAAGTCATGACGTTATAGCAACAATTATTATATTAACGTAAATCGAAGCCAACTTTCATATGTTGCCTTTTCGCCTGCTCGAGAAAGTAAGGATAAAAGTCAAATATCAATATATGATTATAATAGTGGAGACACCTCTGCATAAATACAAGATTTTGCTAAGTAGTGTAGTAATTAAGTAAACATTGTGATGTCCAAAATGATGCAGAAGAGGTCTTTGCTTTCTTCTTCTTCCTTTGATGTTTTCTTAAGTTTTAGAGGTGAAGATGTACGCAAAACATTTGTCGACCATCTCTACGCTGCTCTGCAGCAAAAGGGTATTCATACCTTCAAAGATGATGAGAATCTTGAGAGAGGCAAATCCATTTCACCTTATCTTATGAGAGCAATTGAAGAGTCGCGCATAGCTTTGATCATATTCTCCAAAAACTATGCTAATTCAACATGGTGTTTAGATGAATTAGTGAAGATCATGGAATGCAAGAAATTAAAAGGACAAATTGTGTATTCAGTCTTCTACGATGTAAGTACAACAACAGTGAGGAAACAAGAAACCAGCTATAGAGAAGCATTTAGAAATCATGAGGCCTGTTTCGAAGAGGACAAGGTGCAAAAATGGAGGGCAGCACTGGAGGAAGCTGCTAATTTGACTGGCTGGGATTTGCCAAATACTGCCAATGGGTAATTAATTTACTCTAAACATATGGTTCATAATATAAGATATACTTTCTCTTACAAAAATGTTTGTATTGTTTTTTTTTTTTAAACACCTCCCAAAATTAGAGTATCCATGGTGTTTACACCCTGCCCCTTCCGCTTGACTCGAACCCATAACCCTAGGTCGTGGATGGAGCAGCTTTTACCACCTCCAACTTGAATTTCACAATTCTGCATCTGTGGTTCAAATATCAACCTGAATACGTACTTGTTTTGTGTCTAATTGAGGGGAATTGCTGTCCACATTCTTTGCTCTATCCTCGTTTAGAACATACTTCCGCTCTTGATTCATTTGTTACTTAAATAATTTCTTTATGCATGCCTCATCTCATTCCCAAAACAAAACAAAAAAATTTACAGGAAAAGTGTCTTAACAGTGTCAGGGGAACCCTAGCCCCTAAACCTTAAATCTCACGACCGTTAGGTCCTGGGTTCGAGTCACGCTGGAGGGTAAGTGTGGAAATACTATAGATTCTCCTAATTTGGGAGGATAAAAAAAAAAATAACAAGTGAGGCTTGCTCAGTTGTTAAAAGCACCTCCATCCACGACCGTTAGGTCCTGGGTTCGAGTCACGCTGGAGGGGAAGTGTGAAAACACTATAGATCCTCCTAATTTGGGAGGGGTTTAAAAAAAAAAAACTTTCTGCGATTTTTTCAAATGCCTTTTGAATATTCCAAATTGTTTCTTATTGTGATGTAGTACTTTTTATGTAGTTTCCAAATATGTAAATTCTATTTCAAAAAACCTAAAAATTGTATGTCCATATTCACTTCACGTTGAAAATCACATAGTTTAAATTTCGAAAAGCGAAAATGCCACATAAATTGATACTGAGGCAGTAATAAGGACAGGTTCTAGTAATATTAGTATCTGTTTCTAAACCACTATGTTGCAGAGACAGAAGTAGCTTTGGTAGATGAAGTTTTTACCGTGCTAAAAAGCAGAATTTTGAGGCATTGATTCTTTGTGGTATTCAGGCATGAAGCTAGAGTCATTAAGATAATAGTGGGAGATATAATTGCTCAATTGGGTGGACAGACAAACGCAAGCAATACTGAAAATCTTGTTGGAATGGAGTTACAGATGCAGCAAGTATACAAAATGCTAGACTATGCGTCTGATGAAGTTCACTTTGTTGGAATATGGGGTATGAGCGGAATAGGGAAGACAACTCTAGCTAGAGCTATTTATGACAATATTTCGAGCCAATTTGAGGGTAAGTGTTTTCTTCATCAAGTTAGAGACTGTTCAGCAAGACAAGGCCTAGTGCGTTTGCAAGAGATAATTCTCTCCGAGATCTTTGGCATGAATGACCTAAAGATCCACAATTTGTTTGATGGAGTTGCAATGCAACAAAAAAGATTACAGTACAAAAAGGTTCTTATTGTTCTTGATGATGTTAATCACATAGATCAGTTAGACGCTTTAGCTGGGGAGCGCGAATGGTTTGGTCCTGGAAGTAGAATCATCATAACAACTAAAGACAGAAGCTTGCTTGTTCAACATGATGTGGAAAAGAAACATGAAATGAGAACATTAAGTGAATGTGAAAGTTTACAACTCTTTAAACAGTATGCTTTCAAGAAGAACCATCCTACCAAGGAATTTGAGGATCTATCAGCTCGAGTGATAAAGCATACAGCTGGACTCCCCTTGGCTCTGAAAGTCTTGGGTAGTTTCTTGTATGGAAGAGATTTGGCTGAATGGACAAGTGAAGTGGAACGATTAAAACATATCACAGAAAATGAAATTTTGGAGAAACTCTTACCAAGTTTCACTGATCTCCACGATATTGAACAAAACATATTCTTAGACATTGCGTGCTTCTTTTCAGGGAAGAAGAAAGATTCAGTGATCAGAATACTCAAAAGTTTTGATTTTAGCCCTGTCATCGGGATAAAAGTTCTCATGGAGAAATCTTTGATTACTATATTGAAAGGTCGCATTTTTATGCACCAATTGATACAAGAAATGGGCTGGCACATTGTGCGCCAAAGAGCTTCATATGATCCAAGTATATATAGTAGGCTTTGGATGAAAGAAGATATTTTCCCCCTACTTAAAAGAAAATCAGTAAGTATTTTCAAACATATGACTTCTTGTGTTCTTTTCTTTTTTTTTCATCCGTCTTTAATATTCTTGTTTAGGCCACTGGAAAAATCGAGGGCATATCGTTGCACTTGACTAATGAAGAACAAGTGAATGTTATTGAGGCATCCTTCAAGCAGATGACCGGACTAAGGTTTCTCAAATTCCGGAATGTTAGCCAGGATCCTGATTTTCTTCCTGATGAGTTGAGGTGGCTTGATTGGCACGGATATCCTTCAAAAAATCTGCCAATTACCTTTCAGGGAGAACAACTTGTTGCTTTGAAATTGAAAAATAGCCGCATCATACAACTTTGGAAAAGCCTCAAGGTTCTAGCAAACTTGAA
This sequence comes from Nicotiana obtusifolia, assembly GCA_002018475.1. Classification (NCBI taxonomy): domain Eukaryota; kingdom Viridiplantae; phylum Streptophyta; class Magnoliopsida; order Solanales; family Solanaceae; genus Nicotiana; species Nicotiana obtusifolia. Next base: position 90,599 of record MCJB01032357.1, on the reverse strand, counting down.
GTACATAAACCTCAGCCATTCACAGAAGCTAAGAAAGACACCAGATTTTTGGGGTACCCCTAATCTTGAAAGGCTGGTTCTTGAAGACTGCACAAGCTTGGTAGAAATCAATTTTTCTATTAGAGATCTTGGACAGCTAGTATTGCTGAATCTGAAGAACTGCAGAAATTTAACGACCCTACCAAAGTGTATTCGATTGGAAAAGCTTGAGGTTCTCATTCTTTCAGGCTGCTCAAATCTAAAATCATTTCCTGAAATAAAAGAGTCAGGAGTTGGTGTGATAAACCCAAGCTACCGCGAGCATCTTGGGAGTCTTCCAAGTCTGAAAACACTTGATGTTTCCGGATGCTTAAAACTTAAAAGTTTACCAGATGACTTGGGACTTTTAGTTGGTTTAGAGGAACTCCACTGCACTGACACAGCCATCCGAACAATTCCATCGTCTATTTCTCTTCTAAAGAACCTTAACCACCTATCTCTCCGTGGATGTAATTACTTGGGTTTACAAGTAAGGCGCTCAATCTTCTTTCCTTGGCTTCAAAGAGAAGGCAATTGTATGGATCTAAATTTTCATAATTTATCGGGCCTTTGTTCATTGGCGAAGCTGGATCTTAGTGACTGCAATATTTCAAACGGAGCCATTTTATGTAATCTTAGGTTTTTACCCTGTTTGGAGGAATTGAATCTTGATGGAAACACATTTTCCAGTATTCCAGCTGCAAGTATCAGTCGTCTCACTCGACTTAAAGTTCTAGCATTGACTGGTTGTAGGAGACTCGAGAGTTTTCCAGAACTCACTCCAAGTATAAAAGAGCTATATGCTGATGAATGCACATCTTTGAAAAGCATTGATCAATTAACTAAATATCCAATGCTGCATAGACTTTCACTCACAAAATGTCATCAACTTCTAGAAAATAGAAGTCATTCCTCCATGCTTGTTTCATTGTTGAAGCACATGCTCAAGGTAAGTAACTATTTATACTTCCAAACCACAAAAAATTTGAGAAAAATAAATCTTGGCAACTAACATTCCTTTCATGGCTCATGTATGCAGGGACTAACCAACAAGTATGATCGCTTTAGTATTTACATCCCCGGTGTGGAGATTCCTGAGTGGTTTACGTTCAAGAACTGGGGGACTAATTCAATCTCAGTGGACCTGCCCAAAAATTGGTGCACATCCACATTCATGGGGTTTGCTATTTGTGCTGTTTTTGATAGGATAACTCCTTCTAATATTATAGATACTGTTAATTACCTAAAAACGTTCCAAGGACTTGCCATGTGCTGTAGTTTCAAGAGCCATGATGGTTCGTGGAGCAGATTTAGGAGTTGTTTTGGTATGATAGGAAGTGAAAAACCTTTGGATTTAGGCAACACTTTTCTAGGCTACGTTTCACTTAATTCGGTTTTGTCAAAGGTACTCGAGGATATGCCGTTGAGTCCTAATGACTGGATTCAGTTTGAGTTTGGTATTGGTACCTGTTGTTTTTGTAAGCTTACGCTGATCAAAGGTTTAGGGGTACGTCTTGTGCACCAGAATGATATCAATGGTCCAGAATAGTAGCTCTCAATCTGGAAAGTTGGGCAAAACTTTTAAAGTTTTATAACTACTGTTTGACAATTTCTCCAGAACTGCTATTTTCCAGCACATATACCTTGTATTGCCCAGATTTTCCCATGCAATAACTGTCCCAATAGCACCTATTTCCAGAACTTTCAATGTGTCATCCATCAATTGTGATGACTCACTTTATTTCCCCGAGCTATTTCATTATTTATATTGTGTGAAATTAAGTCGAGTTAAATGTACTCGAAGTGACTGAAAGAATATGAGACAAATGGTCTCATTTAAGAAAGTCTAAGTCGCTAAAGTCAACCATGGATTTGACTTTTGAGTTAGAAGGCTCGAATTTGAAATCCGACGACTCGACTAGCTTCGGGATAGAATATATGACTTAGACGAGTGACCGGAATATATTTAATAGACCTCGAACAACGTGAGAATTGAATCGAGGAAGTTCGGAATTCCGGTTGATAGGTCGAATTTTGATCCGAAAGTCGGAATGAAATTCCGAAAGTTGCTGTAGGTTCCTTATGCAATTTTGGACTTGCGTGCAAATTTTCAGACCATTCGGACTTCGTTTGGTTTAGTTCGGATCGAAGGATCGAATTTCGGATCCTTAGAGTTCCAAAGATTGCTTTCAAGGCAAATCTGATAAATCGATATTCATCTTAGTGTTCCAAAGATTGGAACAAGTTTGAATGAGGTTATAGAACATGTGTGCATGTTCGGATAAAGCCCCGGGGGTCTCGGGTGAATTTTGAATGGTCAACGGAACTAAATTCGCCGCTCTATAAAGCATTTACCTCAGATTTTCTGGTGTAATTGATATTAAAATTAGCAAACGACCTCCAAATTCAATTTCGTTTGAAGAATTATCTCCGTCTTGAAATTACGGAGCCGTAGCAAAAAGAATCTTCCAAATTGGACTTCGTATGAAAAAGTTAGAGTAATCTTTGTAAGAGAAAGAAAGGAAATCAGCATAAGGGTCGCTAAAATGGCTATTTCAGTAACCTTTTGCTGATTTTTAACCCAATTAAATAAGACCTAGGGCTCATTTTGCCCTTCAGATATACGAAACACAACCCACGACTGAGAACAACTCCAAACACCAAAGAACCACCGAAAATCAACCCCAAACACACTTGCAACGTGGATTTCGTGGTAAATCTTGCAAGAAAGAAGGATTACTACACCTTAGAAACAAGTGGGAGTTGTTAAGAAGAAGATTAAAGAGAAGTGGGAAACAAATAGAGAGGAAACTTCAAGGAAAACATCGGGTAAGTATTTTATGCCCTAAATCCCTCTTAGAACGTAATTTCTATGCTTAACCCCATTCTAAATTCACGAATTTGTGAAAGAGAAGAACCTAGGGTTCTTCTCAATTTCAAGAAAATATGAAAATTGGGGATTAAGGCCGATTCAAAGTCGAAACACGACGAATCTTATATGGGTGAACTCGTAAAGAGATAAGGAACATGTTTTAGTAATAATTTCTGAATTTCGAGAAGTGGGCCCGGGGCCGGGTTTTTTTGCTGATTTGGGAATTTCACAGTAATTCCGATTATTTTTGTTTGGGTGTTGACCCCATAGCTTAATTTGACATAATGATTGTGAAATTGAATAGATTCGACGCACGAGGGGGCCAACACAAAGGGCAAAGGCGTCGCGGGCTAAGGACTTAGCCGGATTTCGAGGTGAGTAATACTTGTAAATGATGTCCTGAGGGTTCGAAACCCCGGATTGCACCTCATAGTGTTGTGATGAGGTGAGATACTTGCTCGGTGATGAGCATGGGTTGTTTATGTACAGGGATTGGAACTTGGTCCATCCCGGTTGATAGTTTTTACTGAGTTCTTGACTGAAACCCTTGATATTATTGCGATTGGGCTGCTTGCAATGTTTGGGCTTCGCGCCGATTATATTAACCCTTCAAGGGTGATTGTTGTTGTATGTTGTATTACGATGTTGGGCACATCGCCAGTTGTGTGGACCCTACAAGGGTGTTATTGGGCATACCGCCATTGTTGTTGCATGAAACATTTCATCAACTTGATTTTGAAACACATACGCTGTTTTCAAATGTTTATTTTTATATGTGGATCGGGTGACACGCCGTCACAGGTCATGGCTAGTGTTGACTAGCATGACTAGCATTGCATTGCATAGACATGCATGGATCGGGTGACACGCCGTCACGAGGATAGATTTATATGGATGTAAACCCATCAGGGGTATTTAAAATGTTTTGAATCATTATTTGTACTTGGTTTTAGAAAACTAAATGATGTTTTCAAACGATATTTATATATGGATCGGGTGACACGCCGTCACAGGTCATGGCTAGTGTTGACTAGCATGACTAGTATTGCATTGCATAGACATGCATGGATCGGGTGACACGCCGTCACAGGCCATGACTAGTGTTGACTAGTATGGCTAGTTTATATATATATATATATATATATATATATATATATTGCGCAGGAACCACCCACCGAGCGCGGGTACCCAGGGGATCGGGTGACACGCCGTCACAGGTCATGACTAGTGTTGACTAGTATGACTAGCATTGCATTGCATCGCATGGCATAGCATCGCATTGCATTGCATTGCATTTTGGTGTTGTGATTATTCTGCTTATTTCACGTATTGATGTGGAATGTAATTTGAATTACTGCTTCGACGTGGATTGTTTAATGATGTACATGTTTCCTATCTTCAGTTCTTATTTACTTTTATTACTCACTGAGTTGGAAGTACTCACTTTACTCCCTGCACCTTGGGTGCAGATTCAGGCGTTAGCGGTCCTACTCAGAGGTACTGATTAATACTATTGGGCCGGAGCTTCAGAGATTACGAGGTAGCTGCCTGCGTCCGCAGTTCCGTAACTCTTTTCTTTTGTTGTTTTTGCTTCCCTCAAACATTTGTACTTAAGATATTGTAATAGTTATGTTATCATTAGGCCTTCTCTAGTGGCTCATGACTTTGTGACACCCCGATCTGAGGGCTGTAGTCGGGATGGTACTCTACATAAATATAGATATATATTCCGACTGATTGTGTTGTTAACATGTTCTTGTATTAAATCGCGTGGCTTTACTGTTTGAACGCGTTTGGATTGGTTTGGCTTGCCTCGTCCTCACGAGAGGCGCCATCACGACCGGGTTGGGATTTTGGGTCGTGACATCAATCCCCCAGTAGCGGTTCAAGTACTTGGTTCGCTTAATTTTTTTAAAGGCAAAAGGTCCAAATTTGCTCCAGTGGCGGCTCAAGGCCAAAACAACTAAAGCAAAGGCTTTAGGCCCGAGGGGAGGATTGTCCAAGTCCATATAAGGAGGCCATCAATCCATTCCCCCGACCAATGTGGGACTCTAACACCCCCTCGCACGCCCAAACCGCCAACTGGAGCATGGACAATATATCATTCGGGCCCAAACGGGAACAGACCTCTGTTTTAAAGTCAGCAGATCCAGCTAGTATCAGGCTGAAGACACAAGGCTCCCTACAGGATTTATAAGAAATTTTGTTGCAAGCTCTACTGTCTTTCTCATATAGTTGTGTTGTTTCTCCATCCTGAGACTGAAATATATGATTTTTAAATGGTTTCCGAGTTAGAAAAATTGTGTTCTTTTTAATCATCTTCGCCGTGTCATATTTCTATAGATAAGATATTTATTCATTTATCTACGTCATTGTGACGCCCTCTTACCAGGGCGCTTATTTCATTTTGTAATCTTATTGTGAATAAAAAAAAGAGAGAGTCAAACTGAAAATTGCAGACGTCAATGAAGTCATATTAAACAATACTGCAATATTGCTTCCTTCAATGATATCATACTAGTATTAAATATTGTGGTAGCGATAAAATACAGAGTTAATATATTCAATGACTACAGAAGGTTAGTAGAAGATTCATACACAAGCTGCTTGCTTTGAAAATTCATTTGTAGCTGGTTGAGTTGACGGACTTCCTCAGTTTTTTCCTCAATACACTTTCCTGGAAGATGATGATATATAATATTTAGCACTTTCGATTAGGATATTGATCTTTCACAAGTTTTATCGTTCTTAATTATTGTTAGGATCGGGAACCTGGATAGCGCGGAATTTAGCCAAATAACTTTACCAGAACAATAACAAAGACAATGCGAGTTGATAATAACGGTAATTAAAGCATATAAAGAAGACACCAATTTAACGTGGTTCGGTCAGTGTGACCTACGTCCATAAGCGGAGAGGAGTAGTTTCACTATACCAATAAAAGTACAAAAGAGAGTACATAATTAGAGTAAATACTCTAATTAATCCCAAATACCGCGAGAGAATAATCTTACAAGATCACTCAAAAGAAAAGGATTCACACAAGTGCTTTCCAACACTTAACTCTCATACAAAACACTCTTAACAAAGGAAGCAACAAGAAATGAAGACTCAAGTCTTGTTGGTGTGTTTCAAATGAACTAATGGCATTTCCTTTTATAGGCAAAAAAAAGTCTTGGCCTCTTAGTTGTAAAAGAATAAATACAACTTGTGCTAATGATCCACTACACAATGCAATATTTTTGGATCCCAAAGAATAGTACCAACAAAGTCTACACTTTGCAAATATGATTACGCTTGTGTCAGATGGAATCCATTAGCCAAAATATTGGCCATATTACAATTATAATAGTGAAGAGTGAAGACACCTCTGCATAAATACAAGTTGCTGCTAATTATCGTTCACAAGTTTTATCGTTCTAAGTACAGGAACAAAATGAGCTCTTTACTTCATTCTTCTTCCTCTGGTTTTTCCCCTGATCATTCTCTTCGGTGGAGTTATGATGTTTTCTTAAGTTTTAGAGGTGAAGATGTACGCAACACATTTGTCGACCATCTCTACGCTGCTCTGCAGCAAAAGGGTATTCATACCTTCAAAGATGATGACAAGTTAGAGAGAGGCAAGTCCATTTCACCTGATCTTATGAGAGCAATTGAAGAGTCGCACATAGCTTTGATCATATTTTCCAAAAACTATGCTAATTCAAGATGGTGTTTAAATGAATTAGTGAAGATCATGGAATGCAACAAACAAAAAGGACAAATTGTGGTTCCAGTCTTCTACGACGTAGATCCATCAACAGTGAGGAAACAAAAATCCAGCTTTGGAGAAGCATTTAGCAATCACGAAATCAGCTGTTACAAGGATAACAAGGTTAAAATATGGAGGGCAGCGCTGGAGGAAGCAGCTAATTTATCTGGCTGGGATTTGCCAAATACTGCCAATGCGTAAGTATCCTGAAACCAAACTCTCAAAGTTCCTCTCATTTTTGCATAACAGGGGCCACTGCACTAGGGATATTTGGTTTTGTAATCCATTACAAATGTTATATTGTTTACTCTCGAAATTGGATAATAATTGAATTTATACGCGGTTTTAAGGATATATGATCTAGTTTGATACAACAACGACAAATCAAATTGAAATTAAAGTTAATGATAGAAATAAATGCAAACCACACAAGTTGGGCAGCGTTGGCCTTATATACTGAGCACCCTCGAGTAAAGAAATGTTGCAAATCAAAGTCGGAAAAAAGACAATTAGATAATAAGTGCTAAAGAGGCCAATATGTTACTATTTCTTTTATCATCATGAACGGATGATGTCAATACAAATAACTAGACCCCCTTGATATATTAGGGAGTTCTACTTCAAGTACAATTCTACATCAGCTAAAAAAATTCTTGATTTGCTAATTAAACTGTTTCATTGATTCGTGCCTAAATTCCCACCGTGAGGTTCGACCTATTACAGTTATTTTGGCTTTCCGTTACTCGAGCCTGATGATCTTACCTCGAACACGTTCGGGATCGAGGTCAGTCCTGAATCGAGGGCTCGATATTCTCGAGGGGAGACGCTCTAACTTCATGTCATGCTTTTGTTGAAATTCGGGGTCAATTCTTCAGTCCTTCGTATTCCGAGCTCGATACGCTATGTGTCATTTGAGCCCGATTTCGACCGTGTGCAGATAATCCCCTCTTTTTTTTTGAAGAGAAATAACGAAAAACGATATGAGTTTTTCTTCCAACCTTACTTCGTTTCTGTCACGACCCAATTTCCCCACCTGGTCGTGATGGCGCCTCTCGTGAAGACAAGGCCAGCCGATTCCACCATTATTTACTCAATTAGTTAAATAATAAGAGAATAACGTAAATATGGTTTGATAATAGTTAGTTGCGGAAAATACATAACAAACCATCCCGATTACATCCCTTTGATCGGGGTGTCACAAAGTCATGAGCCACTAAAGAAGTCCTAGTAATAATATAACTATTACATAGTCTTAAGTACAATTGTATGAGGGAAGCAAAATCAACAAAAGAGAAGAGTTACGGAACTGCGGACGCAGGCAGCTACCTCGTAATCTCTGAAGCTCCGGTCCAATAGTATTAATCAGTACCTCTGAGTAGGACCGCCAACGCCTGAATCTGCACCCAAGGTGCAGGGAGTAATGTGAGTACTTCCAACTCAGTGAGTAATAAAAGTAAATAAGAACTGAAGGTGAGAAACATACAACCATTAAACACTTGCGCAACATATCGGCTATGTCGCTGTCCTTATCTCTATCGGCTATGTCACTCTCCTTATC